>JAPYZL010099595.1:0-15649 GCA_030522825.1 Platygaster orseoliae
TGATGCTCTATGATTTAATGCTTCAGATCTAAGAAACTTGAACAGATTTTTCATAGAACAATACCTTTTGAGATTTCAATTGCTGTGTGAGTATTTTTTGATTTTTTATACATTCTGCAAAATTTTTTGTATTATTACATATTTGTTCAAAACATCATAACTCCATGCCCCAAAAATTACAGTTATTTAGATTTTGAACATTCGAATAGATTATTATTTTTCTTCGTCATTTACTGGTTTTCAACAATTTTCAACTATTTAAATTTCTAGAATTTTAAAAATTGTTGAATCAAAAAATTCAGACGCCATTACATTTTATTGTTTTTTAAACCTTATTATTATTATTATTATTATTATTATTATTATTATTATTATTATTATTATTATTATTATTATGTTTATGTTAATTATGATTATCATCATATAAATACATCGAAATAAAAAGTACTAAAAATACCTACGAATTTTAATGTCTTAAATAAAAATGCTTTCTTTAATGCTGAAAAATTGTGAAATTCCAAAAACATTGAAATTCTAGTCGATTGATCTAGCCAGTTAATCTAGTCTATTCAGTTTTATATCTATAATTTTGTTGAATGTTCACATCAATTTTCAGATACATCAAAAATAGATGTAAAATTCTAAATGTTCTTTTATCGAAATACAAATCATCACTCGCAATTTTTCCCGGAGCAAAGTTTAATTTCACAAGAAAAAAATTTTTACCACAAATGTGACATCACATTTTTGAGACCCCCCCCCCTCTGTCACAAACTGTCACAAATGAGCTGACCCCCCCCCTAAGGCCGTGACATCATTTATGGAAGCTCCCTCAGAAGTATATAATTACAAACAATTTATAATTGTGTAAATAATTTCATTACAATAAAAATAAAATTTTAGCTCGAAAGTACGAAATAACCACAAATTTCGTAGGTTTCTTTGAATTTTTCTTTAGATTTTTCAAGTTCAGAAAAAAAATCAATCTACTACATATTTTAATTGAAAAATCACTACTAATTTCGAATTTATTTTCATTTATTTCACTTTGTGTTCTATTTTTGGAAATTCAGAATTAAATTCTTAAAAATTGAAAACGAAATGACTGATTTTTCAATTTTTTTATTTACTTTCCATTTTTCGAATCAAGAGTTGTATCACTCAAAATTTTAGTTAAAAAATTCTAAAGTATAACAAATTAAAAATTTTGTAAATTGTTTCATAACATTAATTGCTTGCATTTTGAAATTGGGAATCGAAGTCCTGATAATAGTTTGAGTTTAGAAGTATAAACCAACAAAAATTTTTAATTGTGTAAATGATTTCATTACATTAAAAATAAAATTTTAGCTCGAAAGTACAAAATAACCACAAATTTTAAACTTGGTAGGTTTTATTGAATTTTTCGTGAGATTTTTTAAGTTCAGAATTAAGAATTAATGTACTACATATTTTAGTTTAAAAATCACTACTAATTTCGAATTTATTTTCATTTTTTCAACTCTGTTTTACATTTTTGGAAATTCAGAAATATATTTCTAAAAAGTTTAATGCGAAATTACTGATTTTTCAATTTTTTTATTTACTTTCCATTTTTCAGATCAAGAGTTGTAACACTTGAAATTTTAATTTAAAAGTGCCAGAATATTACAAATAAAAAATTTTTGAATTTGTATCCTTTTAAAAATTGAGAATCAAACTGCGATAAGTTCAGAAGTACAAAATTACTGAAAATTTTTAATCGATTGATTATTTAATATATTTTCTGAATCAACAATCTAATCACTTGGAATTTCAGTTCGAAATTACAAAATAACTACAAATTACGAGTTTTGGAAGTTTTTTTGAATTTCTTTTCGAAACTTAACTTTAACAATGTCTTGCATTTTTCAAAACTCTGCAATACATTACTTTAAGTTTTTTTGTTTTTTTTCAAAATTTGAATTTCATTAAATATATTAGTATTGTTATTCCAATCTTTGAAATTTGCAGTGAAATTAAAAAAAATTAGAAAATTTGTAATTTAACATTCTTTTCATCTTATGAATGATTCTTAATCAAAAAATTACCCAAAGTTGAAGAAAGACAATTTCGATCCTCGCTTTTCGCTTCGATCGCAATTTCAACGGAAATGGGCCTTTTCGCCTTGGGTTCATCCGCTAATTCCGGAATATCAGCACCAGGAATTTTCGTCGTATCTTGCGTTAATTGTATATTATCAAATTCTATATCGGTTGTGTCAATCAAATGCACTGGATCAACGCCAGAACAGCTCAACCATTTTGCAACAATCTCAGAAATCGCGCCTGAAATAATAAGTAATCACAAATTTTATAATGATAAATATAGAATATTCATAATTGGATTTTAATATAATTATAACAATATCTTCAAGTGTCTAGATAATTTTTTCATAACTGTGGAGCAGAAAAATACTCCAAACAATTTTTCAAACTAAAAATATTCCATCGTTGTGACCTTGAAAATTTTTTAATTACTTATTTTCATGAATGTCTTTTCCTTGAAATTGATATTTTGAGAACGTAATTATGTGTGACTGACCTTTTCCTCCTGAAATGATCATTCCGAACGATACGGAAACTTCGTCGTACTCCAAGGCTAAAAATTGAGTTGTTGAATCATGACTTGGACGAACACTGTGAACAATAAATAAAACGATTAATTTATTTAACTCTGAAGACTTTTCCAATCAAAATTTTCTTTTCAAATTATATGCAATTCAAATTCCATTTTTACACGATTTCATAAGTAATAAATTATAATTATTTTCGTTTTGCAATAAATGCAATTTATGAAGCTAAATAAACATGAATAAGATTATTATAATAAAAAATATATTTAAATTTATTACCTGACAACCGCGTTGAGAATTGTAATGTCCTCCAAATTCCCAATGAGAATGGAAAATTGGCAAATGTCCGCGCTGACGTTTTCCCATTCACCGTGCGAACTATTGGAAATATCTTCGGCTTCAATTTTCGTTAATTTCGAATTTTCCGCCTCGCGTTTTTTCGCATCGGCGTCGAAATTTTCGTTGGAGTCTTCCGGTGGTAGGGAAATCGTCTGGGATTCTTTATGTTTTTCCAAAGTCGCGCCGACGACTCTGCACGCCATCGCTGCCAGAAAAGCGTGAAATGGTCGAGGCGAATTCGAGAGAATTTTCCGGACGTTTCGCCACCATTGTGAAGTTTCGTTGCAATCCGTGGAACAAATTTCTTCGGGATCTGAGAAAAAATTGAATTTTACTCCGATTTATAATATATTTCAGGAAATTTTATTGAATTGCAACAAATTTTTTTTAGAAAATTATTTGTTTCTTTGAAAAATTTGTTAAAATAACTTACGCTTTTCAACTGTCAATAGTTTACTTCAATTCATGATATTTTCTTTGTAAACATCTCACTTGAATTTTTTTATAATTAATGGTAGTCTTGAATATTATTTATGATTATCTGTAAATTTTTCCCTGACTCTAGTAATTGTGGTTTTTATAATAAAACGATAAATCTTTAGAAAAAAATTCGTTATTATGAATCGATTTCATAGAAGTTTTATAGAAAATTTCGATTTTAATAAAATCAGTTTTATAAAAAATTTGATTTTTATAAAACAAAAGTTTATAAAGTTTTGTACTTTACAAACAATTTTTTAAAAGTTTTATGAAAAAAAAATTTTTATAAAACTGTTTCATAAAAATCAGTATTTTTGTTATAAAACTGACATTTTTTTAAAAAGTTTTCATTTAATCAGTTTATAAAAAACAGAATTTTTTTACAAACTTTTTATAAAGATTCTTGACTTTGCTGATAAAAAAATAAAGAAAAACTTAAATACTCCGATTCACAATTTTCTACTGTCAAAATGTCAGTTCATTCAATAAATAAATTTTAAAAAAATGAAAAATATTGAAAAATCAGGATTAATTTCAACTAGTTGAACAAATTTTCATAAAATTTGTAGTTTCAAAGAACTTTTTTTATATAAAAAATTAAAGAATATTGCAAATTTCAAAATCGCTAATAATTCTATACAATTTAAAAAATTGAACGAGTTACAGAAAATGTTCAAAAATGTTGTAGATTATGGTGACTATTTTTTTTTAACCTGGGAAACTTGAAAAGTATCTAAAAATCACAAAATATTCCAAAGAGCTTAGCAAATTGTCACAAAATTTATAAAATTCTGTATGGTTCATATTATTTTTAAATTCTGAGAATTTTGAATGAGTCTAAAATTTACACATTTTAGGAACTGTTGGTAATTTCATAAAAATTCGAAGGGTAGTGTTTTTTCCTATTTTTTTTATGAAAATCCGAAAACCTAGAAGGTATTGAAAATATTACGAAAATTAAGTTAGATTGATTTTCAGAAAACTTCGAAAAACTATTGATGATTTTAAGAATTCGTGAATTCCATTCATTATGACACATTTAAAAATATACAGATAATGTTTTTCCAAAATTTAATTTCAGAAACATGAAAATATTTATAACTTAAGATAAATCTCAGCGAGTTGAACAAATTTTCATAAGGTTTGTGGAGTTTCAAAAAACTTTTATCACGTTTAAATTCATAACTGAAAACTTTCGTTTACTCACTTCCTATGGAGCAAATTGCGCTAATAAGATCAACGTATCGTACGATTTCCGTTTCCAAACAGTCACCAAACTTTTTGTTCAGCCAATAAATCAATGCAAGTTCCATGAAAACCGATGGTTGAACATCGCTGTTTTTTGCCGACATTTTCCAAATTTCCACGGATTCGTCGGAATACAACCAACCTTGGAAAATGAGCTTCGCTGGAACAATAATTTAAAAAAACTTTCAGAACAAATCAGATGATAAAAAACATAGAATTTCACCGTATTTCATATCCCTCACCGACTAGTCGCTTTCCATCCAAAGTTGCATTTTTTCCAAAACCTACAGCGTTGCCAGAACCAAAATCGAAGCAAGCCAAATAATTCAAAAACGAACTCCCATCCTCCTCAAACTCCACTTTCCCTCGATTCTTCCGTTCCGAAAATTCCAACGCTCTGACATTTTTCGCGAGCTTCAAAACCCTCCGAATTTCTCTATGCGGCGTTTGCAATACCACCGAAAGCTCGTTTTCGTCGGGAATATTTTCACCCGCAATCGCGTTATAATTCGGCGGCCGATTCAACTGCGATTGCAAGTAAATATAAAAATCTATGGCCTTGGCGAGTTGGGACGAGAGCGAAATCAAACTCGCGTATTCCGGTTCCGGATCTTCTTTTTCTACAACACGAAAAAAGGTTGAAACCTCGTTTTTTGTTTTTACACCTCTGATAAAAAGATTTACCGTCTTCTTCAGCTTTATCCAGAAAACATTGAGCAGCCGCCAACAAAGCTTCGGGCATGATATTCCTGTTGGTCATGAGCATCTCCAAAATTCGCAATTTGACTTCTGGTGTTCTCAAATCCGCGCAGGTTCTTGCAATTTCGTTGGTCAGTTTTTCCAAATCGTATTCCTCTACGCGCATGAAAGTTCGCAGTTTCCGGAACAAGTGCAAGTCGCGAGTTTTGTCGCCGCTTTGGGTTGTCAGGGCGAAATGGAATGGCACTACGATTTCTTTGAAGCCTCCTAGACAGTCCACGAAAACGCAAGGGTACAGGGATTTGTTGGGTTTCGAGGAGCTTAGAGTCGTGTCGTGAAGCCCGAACAAGCCATGGTTCGAGTATAATAATCTACGACAAAGATATACCCAGTTTTTATGAGTCGCAACGTTTGTTTATGGGGCTTTGCAAATTCGATGTGGATTTTTTACCGTCCATTTTTCCCAGCCGAGAAAGTGGCAATTTTGTTTCCATACTGCATCGCCCAAATGTCGATGACGCCTTTTCGAGGGGCGTAAACAACGAGAAACATAGCTCGTCGTGGTCGAATTTTGGGGCTCCCAGAAATTTGCTTTTCTTCAATGGCTTCGATCCAGCCGCATTCGGCGTCCCTGTAACCTTTCAACATCCTAATCGCGATCCCGTGGTTGTTGTCAATGAGGATAACCCGACCCATCTTCGGAAACATCACGAAAACGTTAAAAAAACGAGAAGATAAAAAACTGAATCTAATCAGAGTGTCCAGTTATTTCCAGAAACAGATTTCCCGGGTGATTTTCTCACATTATCACGTAATTATTTATGGATACTTTTTTATTAAACAAATTTTTTGTTTTTCGTTGTCTATTATTTTATTATATAATGTTATAGTTTTATATGTTCACAAAGTTTACAACGTTGACAAATCACACGAAAGTTTTTTTCGGAGATTTACCAAAAATAATGTAAAACCTTGAAAAAACAAATTCGACGAAGCCCTTAACGAGGAAATTTTTAAAAACTCAAGAATACAAAAATTCTGAGAATTTTGATTCAAATTCTAAATTTGAAACTCTAAAGTTAAAAATGCTGATTCAAATTCTAAAATTTGAATTCTGAATTCAAAAGTTTTGATTCAAATTCTAAAATTCGAATTCTAAACTCAAAACTCTTATTCAAATTCTAAAATTTTAATTCTAGTTTCAAAAACTCTTATTCGAATTCTGGAATTCAAATTATGATTTCAAAAATTCTGAATTAAATTCCGAAATATTAATTTTAGATTTAAAAATTCTGATTTATATTTTAATTCGAAAATTCACTGAACAAAATTCAAGAATTCACTGAAAGAAAGAACAAATTGAAAGAATTCACTGTGAAACTTTACTGAATTCTGAAAATTCTGATTCATATTCTTAAATTTGAATTACGAACTCAAGAATACACTGAATTCAGTGAAAAAATTCAAGAATTTAAAAATTCTGAGAATTCTGATTCAAATTCTAAAGTTTGAATTCTGAGTTCAAAAATTTTGATTCAAACTCTGATATTTGAATTCTAAATTCAAAAACTCTTCCTCAAATTCTGAAATTTTAATTCTAGACTCAAAAACTTTTATTCAAATTCTGAAATTTAAATTCTAATTTCTAAAACTCTGAATTAAATTCTGAAATTTTAATGCTATATTCAAAAATTCTGATTCAAACTATAAATTCGAAAATTCACTGAAAAAGTTCAAGAATTCACTAAAAGAATGAACAAATTGAAAGAATTCACTGTGAAACTTTAGTGAATTCTGAAAATTCTGATTCATATTCTTAAATTTAAATTATGAATTCAAGAATTCACTGAATTCAGTGAAAAAATTCTGATTCAAATTCTGAAATTTGAATTCTAAATTCAAAAATTCTGATTCAAATTCTAAATTTTGAATTCTAAATTCAAAAATTCTGAAATTTTTGAATTAATCATTCAAATCTCAGAAGAACAATTCTCGTGTGATTTTTCAACGTTGTAAACTTTGTCAACATAGTTTTATGAGAAAATAGTTTCTGTGTAGATTGTGAGTATTTTATGGAACATCGAGATCAAAATTCAAGCAGAATTCCAAGATTTCCCGGATTTTCCGGAGGCTGGACACCCTGTTAATTGATCGATTGGGAATCGAATACATTGTGCTAATTTTTACCGTATCAGACACAGCACTAAGTGATTTATTAGGACTGACAGCAATACTGTAACCTTCTCTTACTAAATCACTCAAACCAAAACGACATATCATCGCTTCTGCTGGTTCGTTGGCGATTCCCTTGATTTTTTCAGGGGTTGGCGGGGCTTTGGCGTTTCCCCGAAACCAACTGAAAAAGCAAAAAGTTATCAACACAAATTTATGAATATTTTCTGCAATTCTAGACTCTCCATCATCATATAAAAACTCACGGAACGGCCGAGCCTATGACGTTCGCGACTTTGTTGGCCATGGCAATGGCAACGTCCGTTAAAATAGGAGAGGAACCGCCCTCAACCGCGTAATGAAAACCCGTAAATGGCCGCTTCCCCGTGGCCAAAACGAGGCTGTTCTGAGGGGGCCCTGAACGGTACGAGGCATAAAAACCCCCGGCGATCGAGGCCGTCGCCAGGTGGTCAAACATGTTGGAGGACGTGGGACCGATAACCTGGCAGTCGTTCATGACTTCCTGGTTCTTGAAGCCCCACTTTTTACAGACCAGATTAGGTGTTGGGCCCCGAAGATTGCAATTCGCTTGCACTATTTCAATTAAACAATGTTTTTATGAAAACAATTTTTATTTGATTATTATTTATATTATATTATTGTATATACTATTTGTTTATTATTAAAAATTTAATTATATTATTTAAAATTGGATACATACTGGTCTGCAGTATCAAACGCTTAAGAAAAAGAAATGAGAACGAAAATGAAACTTGGTTTAAATTATAATCAGGATAATATTCGCTGGATATCGATTATTATTTATTACTTAAACTCCTTTTCACCTTTTGCAGCATGATTTCTATAGGCCCTCAAAGTCGTGAACAAGGAATATCCCTGCAGAATGCAAATTGCAGTGGAATAAATAACATGGAGCTCTTCGGGTTGAGCCACATCTTCTGGATGTCTTGGGTGTGACAAGGATTGGCATTTTATTCCCAAAATTGCCTCGTTGTGTAATTGAGTTTCGAGTAAAAGGACACCCGGCTGAGGAAAAATGTTTAGAATGTTTAAATCCTTCGTAACTCTAAAAGATCTAATTTTAAATAATTATGTTAATTAATTTTTGCTAATTTTTAACGGATGTTTATTGCTATTACATCTGTATAAAATCGAATGTATCCAGTATTGAACCCAACTGCGATGCAAGTCCAATCGGTTCCAGCTCCAACTCCAGTTTTTCCCAGAGTTGTTAGAGGCAAACATATTAATGACGTTATTCTTTCACTGCAAATTAATAATAGTTATTTGTAACGTTACTATCAGGTTTTGAGAATTTTATCCTAATTGAATTATTGTTAAAAATACAAATTCGTACATATTTTTGTGTAATCAATTTACCTGTTTTTGAACATCGAGAAATAAAATAAGGACTTTATATGAGAATTTCATAGTGACAAAAATTACTTTGGGTGAGTGACGACGTCTTTGCTCCATAAAACACCAAATTTGGTTTTTACTTGGCCAGATTCGTGGGAATCCCATTTCGCTGAAATACAATACGTGAAAATACTTATAGCATTTGGTTTAATGAACAATGCCAGAATTTGGAATAAATTACTTGATTGAAACGTTTTTATTTACTTTGAGTGTTGAAAAAAAGTTCAATTTATGGACTATTTCTAAAATTTTCAATTTTAATAATTCTATTTGGTTTTTGTGCCATGTTGATGAAATTATGATTTTTTATTTATTTTCTTAAGATAAGTTTGAATTTTTTAAGATATTTATTAGTCATAAGATCAAATTACATGCAAGAACAACAATTGTAGAACTCGAAGCGAAGGCCAAAATTTCCCCAGTTGAAGTTAGCGACACGAAGCAATTTTTCATAGGCAATTCATTGGGAGCCACATTTGGTACTGCAAAAAAATGTTTAATGAAAAAAATTTCAATCACATGACTTGGATTCGAAAAATTGTTAATATCATTGAAAATGAAAAAATGCAGATTAAAATTCTTATTTTTCAAGAAAGTTTATAAAAGCGATACAATAATATAAATTTATCAATGTTAATAATGAAGATACAAAAAAAAAAAAAAAAAAAAGAGTTATTGAAAAAAAAAAAAAAATAAATAATAAGTAAAAAAAAAAAAAAAATAAAAAAAAAAAAAAAAAAAAAAAAAAAAAAAAAAAAAAAAAAACGAATAATGATAGAAATTTGTGTTTTCACATTTTTAATAAAAATATGGTTTAAGAATATTTCAATTTGTGCAATGACAGCTTCAAAATAATTATATAATTTTCATCTACATAAAAATAACAGTCATTTGTTTGAGAACAAGAATGAAAAATTTTGATGAAAAATTATTATAATTTTAATAGAGAAGAAGACTCTGTAAAATTTGATTGATTCATATTGAGTTCAAAAATTGAATAAATAAAACTATATTAGGATACAAAAATTAAAGACTTTTTTAAAGTCAAAACATAATTCTGTGAAACAGAAAATTTTTTCTCGAGTTCTAATAGGTATAAAGAAAAAAAAGCAAAAAAAATTTATTTGTAATAAATAAATTACAAAAACAGTGTGAAAATTGATAAATCATTCTCGTACTCTTCCCATTCATGAGAAATGACACATTTTATATCATCTTTTAAGTAAAATGATTATTACACATTTAGAAAAATATTTTTTTTTTTTTGGAGTACTTTGGAACGATTTTATTTTCTACATTTTTGAAACTGTATTTTGAAGACTTTTTCGCAAAAAATAGTCAACGAGTTATTATTTTTCATGTTCCTTGAAAAGTTTCTCATTGGTAACTTTGTGTAAATAAAAAAATTATTCAGCGTAAAAAAATGACGCGGAAAAAGTTACGAAGAAATCAAAATTTCAGTGAAAAATCATTGACGTTATTAAGAGAAAGTTGTTATTCACACAAAACAAATATGTAATTTTTGACTATATAAAAATAACAAAGTCATTTTATTGAAAACAAGAATGCAAAATTTTGATGAAAAAGTTATTTCAATTTTAATGGACAAGAAGATTCTGTAAAACTTAATTTAATCATATTGAATTCAAAAATTTTATAAATAAAATTATATTATGATAAAAAAATTACTTTTTTAAAATCAAAAATGATTTTTTTAATTAATTTAAAAACGGTGTGAAAATTTATAAATCGTTTTCGTACCCTTTCCATTTGTTAAAAAATGACACATTTTTTATCATTTTTGAAGTATGATCATTATCACACATTTTTTAACAGAAAATTTTTTTTATAAACCATTTTGTACTTTGGAAAAAATTTTTTTCTACGTTATCTGTAACTGTATTTAAAAGACTTTTTCACGAAAAATAGTCAACAAGTTATCATTTTTTTCATTTGCAATTTTGCGCTCAAATCAGCGTAAAAAAACTCACGCAGAAAAAGTTACAAAGGAATCAAAATTTCATTGTTAAATCATTGAAATTATTAAGAGAAAATTTTATTTTACGCAAAATTTACAGGATTTTGAATTCTAATGTAAGAAAAGTATGGAAACAATTTTTTTAGGGAATCCGTGCTCTTTTTGTGTGGAATGACCTGAATGTCAGTTTCCAACTCCAAAAAACCTATTGAGTTCAATAGTTTTCAATTTTAACGCGATTTCATAAAATATATCTCAATAAAAGGGTTAGTAACAATAATTTATTTTATTTTGAACTTACATTTATGCAGAAGGGGCCCAAAAATTAGTTTTTTCACTTCTGGGATAGCTGCCAAAGTGGCGAATTCCTTAATTTCGCACGACATCGCTCATTTTCACTTTAATTTTCCATTAACAACACCACTTATATTAAAAATGTTGCTCATTTGGGGACAATAATGATTTTTTCAGCGAAATGGCCCAATTAATGATTACACTTTTTCTCTTAACGAATTGGGATTAGGAAACGAACTTTTCAACGACAGATCGATTTTGCACCACACACTAACACTTTCCGCACACGAAATTGTTTATAACAGCTATTGACAAGCGAAAAAAATTGCTGGAAATTGCGCCTTGTCCCTCCAAAAAAACAACAATGGACAGCTGTTCGATTCGCTGTGAAAAAAAGTAAATAGTTCAGATAGAATGTTTTCAATTTCAAGATGGCGGCTTATAACGATGTTTTGAATTTAAAATCCGAGTTTGTTTTTCTACGTCAAATTTTTCGTTATTTTCTTTGCTTGAAATAAACTTATTTTTATAGTCATATAAAAACATCGAATTTGTTGCTATTTTACAAATAAATAAATTACGGAACTTTGAATTGTAGATTTTCAATTTCAAAATAGCGGCTTATAACAATGTCTAAATTCAAAATCTGAGTTTGTTTTTCTACGTGAAATTTACCGTTATTTTCTTTGTTTACAATAAACTTTTTTTATAATAATATAAAAACATTCAATTTGTTTCTATTTTACAAATAATTAAATTACGAAACTTCAAATAGTAGATTTTTGTATGATTCAAAAGAATAAATAGAATAAGTTGATCAAATACATGAGTATAATCGATATTCCAGTCAATAATTATTTGATTTATTTTAACGTTTGGTTCCTTTTCAAAACTGTAAGAATCATGAAATAGTTATTATTATTTAATAATATAATATTTATTATCAATAACATAAAATTTAAGGTAAAAATTATAACAGAGAATTCTTTGAAGATATGATAAATAAAAGTATTAACTTACTTTTCCTAAAATAAATATGGATTTATAGGATGAAAAATAACACCAAATGACATTTAAACAGCACCGGTTTATTATATACACAACAAATTGCGAACATTGTAATTGAGTCAAAAATAAAAAATTAACGGCCCAAGAAATCCTTGCCTTTTGTCTCAAATTTTTCGAAAATATCATACAAATGATTTTGAAAAATGCAAATTCAATTGTACAACTTTCTTTGCACTGGAATGCCTTTGACAAATGACACGCTGAGAGTAAAAAATCTGACTCAGCCCATTTAAAATTCATGGGTCGAGTTGGATTTTTGCTCTTAGGGTGTCGAATTCACATAAAATGCGAAATCAATGGTCCCTGAAAATATTTTCTAATTTCCTTTACCTATTGAGTTTTTTTTACACTCTTTTGAGATCCTTGTCGAAGTTTTGGAATGATTTCAACAAACATCACGGTACCAATAAACACAAGAATCGTGCCTACCCAGTGGTATACGGTAAAGGGATTTTTGAAATAAATTATCGAAAAAATGAGTGATGTAAATTTTCGTAGAGTGAGTACCAACGTGACTGTTAGTGAAGTGCACTCGGACGTCAGCTGGAAAACAGAGCTAATACAAATAAATCTGATATTTTGATTAAGGAAAAATAATGATTCAGTCAGTAATTTTTCAGTATACTTCGGTATTTTTATAGATTTCTTGTATTTTTATGATTCACTCTGCAGATTTCATAATTTGATGCTGAAGTATTGAAATTAACAACGATTTTAAATTTCTATTATTTTTATAGAATACTAATTTATTTGTAGATTGCTATATAAATTTTGTCAACCTCATAAATTGTTTATATTTTTATACTTTTGAAAGTGTTTATAAGATTTTGTAGCGTTTTATTATATTCTTATAAATTTAAAGTATTTCTTCTGATTTTTGTATACATTTTTTAATAGATGGTCTAAAATTTCAAGTTTCATAAATCATACATATTTGTTCAGATTTTTCAGAAAACAGTTCTCTAATAGAATTCTTTTTTTTTTAATCATTAAAATTTTTTTTAAATTCACCACAAGATCTTTAATATAAAAGGATACTGTGACAACACATTGCCAATCAAATAAAGGACTATTATAGGCATAGTCAGGCCCAAAACTGGTATTTGCGTCGGCGTCGACGACACAGCAATGTTCCAGTGCTCTCGTATGTTGGAAGTCAAAAGCAAGAAAAACGGCAACGGCAATACATGCTGAAAAAATTTTCAAGTAATAAGCATGTTTTATTTTATCATCATCTTTCCTGGAGTTGTTACCGTGTAAAACAAAGCCTCTCTCGGCTTTTTTCCATATTTTCTATGCAATTCTTCCTGGTAAATGCCCATTCTGGCCGAGACAAAAAGAGCAACAGTCAGTAGAGCGATGCCCACGCTCCACCAAAAAAAATCATCCCAAGGTGTTGATGGGACGTAATTTGGCAAATGTTTGGGCTGCGTAGATTTCACTTCCTGCCCACTTATTATAGTGCATATCACAATTCCTAGAGTTATCAGTAGCACCGACGCGCATTTGGTTAACGAATAACTCTTTTTCAAAATTATGACACACATTATCATGTTGGTTATCAAAGAGCCCTACAAGTCAAGTTATTGCCTGAATGAATTTCATTATGAATGAACAACAGAAATGATTCAAACCAAAGTTTGATTCTTTATGAATAGAGAATCATATTTTATCACTGTGATTAGATAGAAGAAAGACTCACAGATCGAAAAATCATGTGCAGTGGCATAGGCACGTTAAAGTTAAAGGCGTAATTGTTGCTGACGTTGGCCACAAAGAACATAATTACACAGATAAAATAGTCATAAAATCCTATACTGGGTTTTTTGGTACCACATTTTGTCGTGAATATGAAGCCTTCGACTGCGATGAAAAGAAACTGTGAAAATGTTATGAGATTCCCACTTCCTGGGTCCTCTCTAAAATGAAAATGTTATTTAATATTTAATTTTTAAAAATTTTTAAAGAATAATAGTTGTATGGCAATAAAAAGTTTGTTATAAAAGTAATAAAAAAAATTTTAATTTAATTATAAAGGAGACTTCTATTATTTATAAATATGTTTTTAATAGTAAAATGAGATCAAAGAATAATATATATGTTAAAGTAATAATCTTTACGTTTACACTCAAAAATTGAAAAATTTAGAACAGCGTAAATAAAAAAACATGTAAATGTTAAATATTGTTTTGGAAATAATTGATTACAATAATTGCTGAGCAAAAAAGAGTGTTTATAAACAATATTCATCATAAACATTAGTTATTGATGATTTTGTATATAACTATAATTTTTCATCCTGTACAGTTAAAATTCGAAATTTATGAATTAGCAAAAACTATACATTTCTATAAATATTCCATTAAACATAATCTATTTCAATTCAATGATTTTCGTTGACAAGTCGAAAAAACTGATTTCTGTAATAAAAACCGAAAAATATTTTGAATTAAATATTGAATTCTTAATAAAAAAAAAAAAAATTTGTTTTGGAAATGTTTGGTTACAATAATTCATATGCAAAAAAATTGTTTTTAAATAATATTTATCATTACCATTATTTATTGATAATTTTGCAAAAAAATTATCATTATTCATTCTATACAGTTCAAATTTACAATTCACCAATCAGCAGAAACTCCAAATTTCAGAAATATATATTCCAACTGTCAATTAAACAAAATCTTTTTCAATTTAAAAATTTTCATTAACAAACTCAATAAACTGATTTCTGTAATTGAAACCAAAAAATTTCTTTAACTGAAATTTGAATTCTTAATAAAAGAGAAATAATTTTGTTTTGGAAACGTTTAGTTACAATAAATGGTAAAATGTAGTTTAGTTCCTATACCAAAAATATAAAATAAATATATAACATAAATTTATAAAATAAAAAAAAATAATATAAATTTGTAAAATGCATGATATTAATATAAAAAATGATATAAATATAAAAAATTAATATCATATAAAAAAAAATAAATTGGAAAATATTTTTAAAAAAGAAACTGAAGTACATATTTACCGAAATTTGTTTTTAATTTTTTTTTCAGCTTGTCAATATTATCGAGAAATTTTTTGATTTAGAAAATTCCTCTTTTTTTTAAATGTTAAAATTTGTACAAAAATTATTAGAATTTTTGGAACAAAATAAATAGTTTTCAATATTTTACAAATTTGTCTTGAATAACTTCTTTAAACGCATATAAACAAATTTATATTAATAACAACAAAAATTATTGTTTGATCTTGTAGTCAAGTTATGAAAAACCAAAGAAATTTGTTTATAATTATTTTTTTCAGCTGGTCAATATTATGGAGAAATTTTTTGATCTGGA
>JAPYZL010099602.1:0-15582 GCA_030522825.1 Platygaster orseoliae
GGGGATCACTTTGAAGGGGACAAAATAGATATTCATGAATAAATAAATAATTCTTGAAAAAACATGAAATTCGCGATACTTTTTGAACAAACCTCGTACTCCTAATTCTGGACCTTTATCATCTAAACAGTACGAAATAGCAAATATTTCCTAAACTGTGCGATAGATTCGTTATAATCCGCGAATCTGATATTCAAGGTACGTTAGGTGACCGTGTAATAGAGAAGGGGGGTGGGGAGGGGAGGAAAACTTGGGCTGCTCAGTATGCATTGTGCTTTTCCGACAGATGGAGGTGGGGAAAGGGGGGGAGGGGGTTGTACAGGCTCTAGGCATGTGATATAGTGTGTATATGTGTATGGTATACTCATGTATACACGTATGCATATGTGTAGGGAAGGCACGTTAGGTGAATACAAAGATGTTTAAGTTTCAATGTCGGAGGGTTTTCTTTTCTTTTATTTTCTGTTTCATTCGAATATTTTTGTACATGCATGTGTGGAAACTGTTTATTCAAATTTGGGGGACCTTTTTGTGTGGCGAAATTACTTGGATTATTTTAATTGGAAAATTTTTTAGGAAATTCTTGGATATAATGATCATTTTCGGGACTGGAAAATAATATGGTGCATATTCTAAAAATTATGATTGGAAAGAGTTTGATAAGAGAAAATTTTTAATGAGTTTTTGAGTTATATGTATAGTTATAAATATTTTGGATATAATCAGTGACATGTCATCGTAACATTATTTTTCATTTCATGACTTTTTAGGTTGAAGAATTATTATACAGGTTAGAGAGTTAAACAGTTATAAGGTTTCGGTAATTTTTTTGCTGACTAAACAGTAAAAACTGTAAAAAAAGTAAAAATAGACTATAGATATAAAAATACAGTAAAAATAGGCAGTTATTAAAAATTTTTTGGTTTTTAATGTTTTCGGTAGTATTTTAGTTTTTGTAACTTTTCGAAAGTTCTGTCCGATTAAACTAGATATAACAGGCTCACAGGTAGAAAATTTTTGACAGTTTCCACGATATTGACCATTTATTGGCAGCTTTGACAGTTTTCGCAAATGAATAGCTTGAAAATATTTTAGATTCTTATCATTCAAGATAGTTTATACTTTTTACATATTGAAACAAGTTAACCCAATTTTCAAAATCGAACCATTTTACTAATTTTCACAATTTCGACAATTTTTTTTGAACCCTCGATATTTTTTTTTTAAATTGACAGTTTAGCACGTAGACAGTCTAAAAAATACTTTATCTCTTTCTATTTTAAATATATTTATATTTAAAAAATTTTTGTTGCCTTTGAAAACGAAGAAATCTTTACAGTTTCCTCCCAAAAAAATATACTGCTCTGACTTCTTCATAATTTTTTAAATTGTAATAAATAATTTCATTATATATTCCAAATATTTACTCTATTTACAGTACTTAGCTCATTTAAAAAAATTGTTACTTCATAACCAGTGCAGTATATTTTTCTCAGTGTATAAAAATTTTTTATAATAATCACAATTCAAATACAATTATACACATAAAAATATTTTCTACAGCTAACAATAACTTCAACACTTACTTCAGTTTAAAATTGTATTGCAGTTTTGGTTATTGCCAAATTCTTGACAAATTTCTTAATTTGTACATTTAAAGAATAGTTTTAAGCATTTTAATACTTTTAAACATCGCAGTCCAAGTTAAATATTTAAAAATTGTTGGATATTTTATAATTTAAAAATTTGAGATTTATTGAAGGACTGTCAAAGTTGTTCAGAAATTGTCAAAATTTGCAAAACTCCTAATTTTTGTGGAGTTGTAATCGTTAAAGTTCTTTCAAAACTGCCAAGACTTTTTTGAAAACTGTATAAACTATTGGAACTGTCAAGGATGATTAATGTTAGTTATTCTTGAATAAATATACTAAATATATAATATATTGAATTATTAAATAATTAAATATTAAAGAAATTCATTAAATATTACAAAGATTAACATACAATAATTTGTGTAATAATTCTATCAATTATTTAAATTACCGTTATTTAAACTTACTGGAAGGTTATTAATATTATGATAAAAAACGTTTCCCTAAAAAAAATTCAATTTAGAATGTTTGTACAGAAAATTCATGATTACTCGTTACTTTTATTAACAAAATAATAATACTGCACTTATTCATAATTCCTCAATATTTCCTTATTATCACGATTTTCCTCTTTTTTCAACTAAATGAATAAAAGTACTCAAAGATGAATTTCATGTTTCAAAGTTTAAGCTTTGGGATTTTCAATAATTACGATCGCGAGATTATTTTGCTGCTATTTTCAAAATCGTTCAGAGTTTGATCCGGGGAAGTTACGGAGATCAACGGGGTTGGGGCTTATTAAAGTTTCACCTTAATTGAACGTTCAACTTTTTTATCTCGGAAAAGTTCGACACCGGCTGAAAATGTATCTCGTCAAGTTTTAACTCGGCTTCATTTTATCGTTTCTTCTATTCAGTTAAAAACTCGTTTTTCATCGCGAAAATTTTGGATACCTTCACGACGCTGGAATTATAATTTTTTTGTAGTTATCGTGTAATACAAAGACATGTAACTCTGAAATACCTGATACAAGTTTATGATAGTTCTCACAAAAATATTATTTCTAGGGATAAAAGCCATTTCATATGGTACAATATCCATAACTTTCTGTAATAATCCAACGAAACGCATTCTGTGTTTTGGTATGTTACCACATCATCATTATACCCTGGAACAATTAACCAACGCCAAGCTCCGAGATAATTGCCGGACGAGATCGATAATTAAACCGTCCTATCTTCCATACATCTTGGCGATAGCTTCCAAAATGACCTAACAACCATGGTGTGTGCGGGGGTGGAGAGGGGGGGGGGTGGTTTTTGGGAGGAGGGGCAAGAGGGTCCAGTTTTCGGTACCGCGTTGTGAATTTCGGCTTATCGCGAAGTGCGTTAGGGTAATTATTGATTGTCCGGCTCGATAATTGAGGCGCCTGTTGCGGGATGACAAGGGCAACTATAGCTATCGCGCGATACTGATCACCTTCGCATGAGCAACATAAAGCCTGCCCGACTCCAATTACCCGAGAACATATCTCGTCGATTGGGAAACATTGCCGTGGGCTAGAAAGGCAATGAAAGCGTTCCCAAAAAATTGCCGTTTTTCCGGGGCAAACTGGACCGGCGAACATGTGATTTTTGGGAATTTTTAGGATCATTAGTGAGGTAGAGAAGTTTTTGGAATTTGAACAATTCAGTTTATAGCTAATTTGGAAAAGTTATATATATGGGTATTTACCACCCAAAATTTTTTTTCGCCGAAAATATTTTTTTTTTCGGTTCTTTGTTCGAAAATATTCGACACATATTTTTTTTTTCAATATGATAGTCAAAATTTCGGAAAAACAATTTTTTTAAAACCAGCGGTTACAAAAAAATTGTCATCTTGAATATTAAGTAAATGAAAAAGTTTTTTGTGTAAAATTACGAAAAAATACCATGATATGCGCTAGGTTCTGAAATTTCAGATATGCCTTTCAAAAAAGTTTTTACAGAAATTTTTCATAAACAAATTTCACATTTTTAAAAACAAATAGATGTTTTAATAAGAGAGGTGCGATTTTTTTTTCGTTGTTTTCGTACAAAGTAATCTTTATACACATGGGACTATGCTGTAAAAATTTGGGAGTGGAGATTTAAAAATTGAATGAGTAGTGAATTTTTAAATGTATTGAATATATATATATATATATATACATTAGAAATTTTTTTCGATGTTTTCTTTCTTACTTTATAAGTTAAAAAAAAACAATTGAAAGAAGTCGCTTTTCAAAAATTTCTTAATGAATCTTTAAAAATTGATATATCTTATAAAAATCATTTAAAATATTTTATAATCCAATCGATTTTTTTCACGTTTGTACATGCACGAGTGTATTTTTATATGTATTTTTTGAAATTTATGATAACTCGGGTATAGTATTTATTATACATAAATTTTTCATGCATTATTAACATTGTGCATAACGATTTTTATGCAGTGGTTGATTGTGCATATAATAATTGTTTACATTTATGAAAAAACGATATCTTTGTTTAGAATTATATCAACTTGTAATAAGCAACCTAAAAATAAAAAATGCTTCTGAAGAATGCAATAATTGATGACAAATATATCATATGACAATTTATTTATAATTATAAAAAAAGTAATTCAAAAATACTTGTAAATAATACCAATAGTTAATAGTGTTGCTGATCTGTACCCCTAGTGATTTTGATGATTATAAAAACATTACATAAATTCGTATATGATCAACCATATAAAATTCTTATATGAAAAACTTCTTTAAAATAGTAACCTTATAAAAACCATACAAAAAAATTTTCATATAAAATTCTATTTCTGTAGTATTTTTTGAAAAACTATTTATACATTAAAATTGTTTGCTGTATAAAATTTATAAAAAAATGCATTATCAGAAATTTTTCTACTCGAACAGTTTTTCTGAAAAATATCTTTCTGAATTTTTCAGGTTATTTATGTTTTTTTAATTTCAGTTGATGACTATATTTTCAGAGTTTCCTTTATTCTTCGTTTTCAATGTTAATATTCTTTCAATACTGTTTTTTATTTAAAATTATGCTAAATATTTTATACATATATTTTATATTCAATAAATAACAACATTTCATACTATAAATTTTTTTTATACGATTGTGAAATTTTTTATAAAATAGTCTTTGGTTGTTATATGAAAAATTTTTTTTATAAGAAATTCCAGATTTTTGATTTAAGCAGAATAGTAAAAAATGCATATAACTTTTCTTTCAACTGCGAACATTTTTTTTATCATTACTCTATCAGTTTGAATTAGTGAAATTTCAACTAATTCAATTAGTGGGTGAGTGATTCACCATTGAATTAGTAGAAATCTATAAGTCAACTAAAAAAATAGTCAAATTCTACTACATGAATTAGTGATTTATAAGTTTACCTTCAAATTACTGAAATTTTTGAAACGACTAAGCAATAAGTGAATTTTTCACAAATGTAAATAATGACATTTTCACTAACCACATCAGTGGTTTCAAATTCTACTATTCGATTAGTATAATTTTTTAAGTGACGAATAAATTAATAGATTCTCACTAATATTACAAAAAAAAAGTTTGATGGAAAAAAGTAAAAAAGTTACCTACTTGTAAAAAACATTGTTCGACATTTAGTTATAAGGAAATAAACATTCGAACAAATGTGTTAATATGTCTATTGATTGCTTAATTTTTCCCATGTAACAATAATGCATAAGAATTTGAACACTAGATTATCACTAATTGTACTAGTAAATATCCATTATTCTCAACAGTAACTATTCACCAATGTAAGTGGTGAAAATTAACTAATTCAATTAGTCAACACTTTTCTCAATAGTAAAAATCTCATAATCAACCTACAAAATTAGTAAATATTGACTTTTTCATTAGTTGAATTCTACTTATCATTTACTAATAATGCACTTATAAGGCTAGTTTAAGTCTACAAATTATAGTAGTGGATTTCTACTTCTTTAGTCATAACTTACTAATTTAATTAGTAATCTAAAATCACTATTTCAATTAGTGATTTTTCACTAATCTTTTGTATCTCAACTCAAATCAGGCAGTTGATCCGAGTTCAATCTTTTTTTCGGCTGAAAACTGTTTCATAGCTTCTTCATCGGAATCAATTAGACACGTATTTTTTATATTCGCTTAAATTTGAGTTGTTCCATTGTAGTGAATTTTTGTAATATCGGCTGAAAAATTGATTTTCCTTGATTGCTACGTGTTCTTTATTCTTTATGATTAAATAACTCGGTTAAAAATTGTGGAATATTGTTTTCTTTTTCGTAGTTGATTATTTTAACGAAAAAATTCAAAACGTTATTTCTAGAAGATAATCATCGTACAATATTCAGAATCTTAGAATAAAAATTTAAATTTCTGTATCTCATATAACTATTATTTTCAAAACTAATGCTAAAAAAACTTGAACGTTATAAATAAAGTACTGAATTTATTTAAATATTTGCAATTATTTTTGAAATTCCGAATAACAAGTCACTAATTATTATTTGATTTGCAAATTAGTCATAATTAAAAAAATTAGCAAAAAAATAGTTCTTTTCCCCAAATGTACTTATTTTTTCGTTTTCACACAGGTATTTGTGGGTTTGATGGTATGTGTGAAGTAGAGAGTGGGAGACAAAGAAATTTAGATGCGATAACAAAAAGTTTGCGAGCAGTGCCCAAGTGTTTGGGATTGTATAAAGTACGTTGAAGTAAAAACAGTGCGTCTATTATCACTTCTAGATAAGAGGTGGATTAAGGCGCAACTTCGTTACCGCTTCCCGCATAGGTTTTATGAGTCAATGCTCTCGATGATGATGTTCATTAAAGAAAAAACTGAATTTTTTATTTTATTAGAATAAGTAATGAATTGATTACATTATTAGTACCTACTGAGAATGTTTTTTTTTACATAAAATTCAGCAGCAGACGAGTTAAAAGCGATCGACTGCCCGCTTTTTCGGTCAGTATGACTTATAATTCGCAGACAAACACAAACAACAGTAAAATACACATGTATGATTTTGATTTACGAATTTTAAGGTCAAAGCAATGGAATTTGAATGATAAACAGTTGTCAAAACCTAGATTTTGAAAAAAATAGAAATAAACACGTCTCTGATATTTTTTAATAGACTAACCATATCTACAATAAAAAAATTGATGCAACTTCTCAATAAAGATGTTATCAACATTGAAAATGTCTCTGTGATAAAACTAATTTTCAAACAAACGTTCGCAAAGGTATCTAATTTTAACCTCAAAAACGATCATTCCATCACGTGTCGATACTTGAAGATTCCCCATGGCACAAAATTTTCGAATACCGCCAATAACGATAGAATACGTCGATTTATTCTCGCCAGTCACGCGCGACACGATAATTAAAGTGGGTAATTGTTTGCCCAGTGCGTTATTATACAGTTCCTCATCGCGAAGCGTGTACCGCTAAGCTCATTTTCGTCGTTTGTCCCAGCGCCATTGTTATCGTCCTCGACTATACCGATCTATGAGCGAATGCGGCGAACCTCATTCAATATTGTAACGGCCTAAACGGTATTTATCCTACCATGTAGATCACACTATCTGCGAGCTTTGATAGCCTTCCAATACGTCCAGCGAAAATCACACGTATGCGTTGCATGTGCAGTTCATGTGTAAGAGGAAGGGGAAGGGGAGTGGAGGGGAGGGTGGAGGTAACTTAGAAAAATATGTTCCCAATACTCTCAATGTCTTAGAATGTTTTTTCTTACATAAAATTCAGCAGCAGATGAGTTAAAAATGATCGACTGCCCGCTTTTTTGGTCAATTAAAGTATTCTGACAGTGATTTGCTTGCACAGGTCACGTGACGAGGGCAAAAAAAAGGAAAAAAGTATCTGAAGCTTATATAAATGTAATATGAGAAGACTCTTGTCACTGTTGAAGAGAAAAAATTGATAACGAAAGTATCAAGTCTGATTAATTCGTCCTGTTGTTGTTCATTGTGCGTAATTTCCGGCTCATTGCAAGAATACCTTTATTTGGCCAATTATTGATGTCATAAGTAGGCTCCCAATTAGTCATTGCTCCGTGTTTTGTCGCGATTGCGCGTTATGTGAAATATTGGCGTACCCGAAATTCGCGTCGAGTCACATTATTGTGGCTCCCTCGTGTCGCTTACGCGAATGGTCGCTGCTATTTCACAGGTTGCGGCAGCATAATTACGCTCACTCGGAAATTTAGCTGAATTCCATTCAACTAGCTGAAAGCGATTTTGTAAACGTATTTTTCGAAATTAAATATTGTAAAGATGAAAATTTTTACAAGAATTTTCAAATAATAACTGTAAAATTTTCACTCCTTGTTCCTTCATACCGTGATAGTTGCGAACCTTGAGTTAAAAACTTTCAAAGAATCACATATGTTTTCAAAATTTTTCTATAGTCTACGCAAATTATTCGACAAGTCAAGAGTTTGTCACTTGAATTTGAATATTTACAAACAAAAAGTTTTGTATATATGGAAAATTTTATGTTTTCCAATTACAACTTGTGGTGATTGACATTTACCTTCAGCTCATTTTCAAATGAAACATGATGATGACATGAATCTTATGAGAAATGTCAGATAGATAAGATATGAGTATAGAATGAATATAGAATGAAAGATTAGAATCCAACAAACATGCTTAAAAATAGTAGCAGAATAATTGTGCTACAAAACATTAGTTATCTACGTTTCTTAATAAGAGTACAAAAAAAACCGTCCTTTTTATTGAAAGTAAATAGAAAATCACTTACTTGAAGAATTTTGAGAAAACATTTAAGTTACTTTGAGAAAAATGGTTGAAGATACAAAATTTGTTTCGAAGTTGAAGCAAATGCTGACATAGCAAGTAGTGCAACATAAATTTTCATATAATTTTTGCATTCAATTGTGATATCATTCCAGAGTCAAAAGCTCGTATTCATTTCGAATTCTTTGAAAGTATTTTCAACTTCATTTTGATTTAAAAATATGCAGTTACCAGCGTTTTTTCTTGTTTTACAAGTGAAATGAAGTTGAAATCCGAATTGTGTTCACTTTTTTTCATCTTTACCCGTCTTCGCTAAGAAGATTTAAAGTTGAAAATTAGTTGAAATCGTTGGGATTATCAATAAAATTTTGAATTAAATTAAAAAATTAACAATATTGCAGTTTCTTCGTTTAGTTATGATACTTGATTTTGTTATTGGATTATTATTTAAATAAAAAATTCTTCTTAATACTATACACTAATTGAAAATCAATCGTTTCTCATTTTCAATAATAATAATTTTTTCTGGCGATTTTTTGGTTGAATTTTCAACAAAATTGAAGTAAAAAAGACAATAATTAAATAAATGAACAATAGTTATGCAATGAAGAAGAAACTGAAAATTTCATGATCAGAAAAATTTGGATACTAATATTTTAAATACAGGAATTTTGAAAATTTTGAGTATATTGTAACACAATATTCAATTGACTATATTCCTGTAAATTCAAAAATAAAAGATGATTTGTTTCCTTATCATTTGAATTCAGTGTTTTTTATTCATAAATTTGTATATGAAAATTTTCATTCATTATTTTTATATTTACCATTAGAAATTTTTTTCAAAGTTTTTTTATCATCTTAATAGTGTAAAAAAATGATTGAAAATAGTGCTCTTCAAAAATTCTTTCATGATACCTTGAAGATTGATATATGTCTTTTAGAAATCATTAAAAATATTTTATAATGTACAATCGGTTTTTTTATGTATGTATGTGCACGACTATATTTTGATACTTTATCATGAAATTTATGATATAGATATGTACTTCGGTGAGAGTATCTATTGTACATAAATTTTTTGTGTATTGTTAACATTGTACATAAAAATTGTTATGCAGTGGTCGATTGTGCATATTATAATTGTTTACATTCATAAAAAAACCATATATTTGTTTAGAATTATATAAACTTGTAATAAGCAACCTAAAATTGAAAAATGCTCCTTCAGAATGCAATTATTAATGATGGTTATATCATGATAATTTACTTAAAATTATGAAAAAAAGTTATTCAAAAATAATTGTAAATAATACCTAAAATAATATGTACACTGTAAATAATATACATGAAGTTCTTATAAGGAAAACTTTTTTAAAATAGTAACCTCATAAAAACCCTACAAAAACAGTTTTCCCGTAGGAAAATGTTCCATAGAATTTCCATAGAAATTTCCATAAGAATTTCCATAGGAATTTCCATTGAAATTTCTATAAGAATTTCCATTGAATTTTCCATTGATAAAGTCTATGGTTTTTTGGCCTATGGAAATTTTTCCATCGAATTTTTCCCTTGGTTTGCCATTGAATTTCCATTCATGCCCTTACGAAAAAAACAGTCAAACTGAACTAAAAAAAAAAAAATAATTTGTTTCGAATGTTTTGCATTTTTTACTATGTGGTTGTTAATTTATGCATTACCTGGAAGTATTTTCACAATTTAATTTATAATTAGAAATTTATCAGATTTAAACATCAGAAAAAATGTTTGCTGGAGACGGGGCGCGAATCCGGGACTTACCCATGTCACCAGCTTGTATTTATCCACTCGACTATTGATGAACTGCAGTCTTTGAAGCTAATTGTTTATTATATTTTAAGGACTTACACTGGTCGATATTGGTAGATACTAAAGAATCGAAAAAAAAGGAAGTACATAATGTTCGTTTCTATCGGTTTTCTAAAATGGTTAATAATGTATTATAAAAATTAACTCAGAAGTATGACTCTCTATTTTTTCAAAGTTTTGGAAACATTTTGAAAAAAAGGTTATAAAAAGCTTTTGAATGAACTTTTTTGAGCATTTCACATAAAAATTTTCAAAAATCTTTTATAAAATTTTTGTTGATACGTTTAAGGTAAAAAATAACGAAATATCATGTCAAAAAAAACATATGTGAAATATGTATGATAAAAACTTGAAAAATGATTTCATACACTGAGAAAAATTTTCAAAGTGTTATCAACTGCATGTGAATTTGGAATATGAACATCAATACGTTGAACTTTCTCGAAACATTTGCATGTAAAACGTCCAACAACGTTTCCAACGGGCTTTTATTGAAACATTTCAGATAAAAGATTACAGAAACATGTAAAAAAACCCATGTGAAATTTATAAAATGAAAACTTGTGCGAAGGTTTCATGAATATTTCATTAAAAATTTTTTTTTTATTTTATAAGGTCAACTTCATAAAAAACAAAATTCTTATGGAAAATTTCTGATTTTCATAAAAATTTTGCTCTTTTTCATGAAAATCAAAATCACTTAGGTAGTGTTAAATGACATTCGAGTTAACTGTGAAATAATTAAAGTTAGACTATAATGTTGACTGTTGACAGTGAAATCGAACGTAAGACAGTCAAATTTTGGCTATTGACAGTCAAATTGAA
The DNA here is from genome assembly GCA_030522825.1 of Platygaster orseoliae. NCBI lineage: Eukaryota > Metazoa > Arthropoda > Insecta > Hymenoptera > Platygastridae > Platygaster > Platygaster orseoliae. Next base: position 11,090 of record JAPYZL010099602.1, read on the forward strand.
TGTGAGATAGTCAAATTTTTACTGTTTTTTTCGTAAGGGTGTACATACAATTTCACTTTACTTTGCATAGGATTTCCATTGCATTTCCATAAGATTTACATTCATTCACATACAATTTCCATAAACTTTCCATAGGATTTCTATTGCATTTCCATAAGATTCCATCCGAAAAATGTGTATAAACTTTCTCTCAAGAATCACTTCAATGGAAAAAAATTTTCCTTTTGTTTACATTCATAAGAAATAAATGGAAAATTTTTCCAATTGTCAGCTGGATAGAAAGAATTTCCTTTCGGACTTATCAATGCAAAACGTATGGAATAGTACATTATGTAACGTAGTGCAAGAGTCGAATTTGGCGAAGACGAGGGTTCAGGCCCGAGGCGAAGCCGAGGGTTTGAATCGTCTTCGCAAAATGTTGAATCGTCTTCGCAAAATGAGACACTTGCACTAATTTGCATACAGTATTTTATGCAATTCTAGTCTCAAAGCCCGTCCAAATGTAAAACTTTGAGGTTAGAAGTGCGTAAAAAAAATTTCCCTTCAGACCCACCAAGGGAAAACGTATGGAAAAATTTTTCCATTCATCAGCTCTATGGAAAAAAAATTTCCATTCAGACCCATGTATGGAAAACCTATGGAAAATCAATGGAAATCAATTTTCCATTCACTTTCCATTGAATTTCTATGGAAATTCTACGGAACGTTTTCCTACGGGTTTCTTATAAAATTCTATTTTCTGTAGAAATTTGAAAAATAAATTTTTTTCCATTAATATTGTTTTCACAATTCGAACATCGGATATGGCGGCTTTCGTAGTCCGAGCAACGTAACGAAAACAGTCGAATGCAGACGAGCGGGTACGAAAGTACTTTCGAACCCTAGAGTTTCCCAGCCTCTTATTGCAAACTCTAGGGGCGAAAGTACTTTCGCTCCCGCTCACCTGCATTCAACTGTTTTTGTTACGTTGCGCGCACCACGAATACCGCCGTATTTTCGATGTTCTTATTGTGAAAAATATCGTACGCGACATTGGGCTTAACCGAACAAACGAAACTCGCGCGATGTCATTTCTCGGGGGCTACGCCTTTTTGAAAAGACAATTCGCGCTCGTTTGTGATGGCTCGGTTTCGCCCCTTGTCACGTAATATACTATTTATCTGTTGAATTATTAAAAAAACTGTTAAATAATAACATTTTGTATTTAAACAGTTTTTCTGAAAAACGCCTTTCTAAATTTGTCAGGTTATTTGTGTTTTTTGATTTTACTTGATGACTATATTTTTAGAGTTTCCTTTATTCTTCGTTTCAATGTCAATTTTATTTTGATACTGTTTTTAAATAAAATTTTGCATTTTCATCAATAAATAATGATTTTTTATATCAGTGATTTTGTTTTAAAAGATTTTGAAATTTTTGAAAAAAGTGTAACTGGTTTTTTTATAATAAATGTTTCTTATGAGAATTTTATAAGGTCGACTTTATAAAAAACGGAATTCTTATGTATAAGAAATTTATGATTTTCAGAAGAATAAATTTTGCCATTTTTTATAAAAACTAAAATCACTGAGGAGAAAATTCAGATTTTTCATCGATTGTTGTAATGATTTTCTTGTTTATGAAAGGCAAGCTATAATTTCGATCTGCACAAAAAATTGAACAATAAATCTAATAAAAAATTCAGATATGCATAAAAAATTTATGCCCAATAGAAACCATCCCATTACTCGTAAATTCATAAAATATGGTTTTTTATGAATTCTCCAGTACACACATAATCAGCTTTTAATAACTTCAATTTGAACGTTCCGAATTTTGATACGCTTTAATTCATGCCTTTCCAATCAAAATCAAACTTATCGATTTTGCAATCCTATATTGCTTTTTAATGAAAATCACGTAGTTCTATCGCTGATCAACGGATTCACGAAAATGAGAGGAAAAATATTGAATTCGCTTCTGTGGATTTTTGCAAAGAAAAAAAAAAACAATTTGTCCCCTGCAATTTTTCGCATGCTACAGAGTACCAGCCAATATTTATGATTTTAATTAACTGTGGACGTGGTTGACAATGAAGGAATTATTCAGAGTTTTGAGAAAAAATAATAGGATTGCAAATTTTGTTTAAATAATTTGGATTTTTGGATTAAAATATAAAGAGCATTTTGAGATGATTAGAATTAACAGAGAATCGTAAAATTTTTGACGATTTTTTAATAATTTTTTATAAATGTTTTCATAAGGTAGGGTCATAGAATACAATTATCTTTATAAACAAAATATTAAAAATACTGATAATATTAGTAAGAAATTAATAAAAAAAGTCCATCTGAATTTGTTTTTTATAAGACGTATTACAAAAAAATTATTAAAACAAGAAAAAATCATGTAATTCTAATAATAATACACTACATTATTGGACGTATTTTATCTTTTTTTTGCTTAACTTTTTTCGTAGCTCGTCCCTTTGGTCTATTTTCGTGAGCCTGTAAACTCGAAACGATCGCAAATTTCTCTGCACGTCGCTCCGGACAAAGAACGGACTCCGAGCACGTGGTATTAATAGATTCTCCAGACTGGCTAAATTGAACAAACGCGAGCTTGGGACGTTCACCGAGATGAGGCAAACAAGTGTTCGTAATTCGTACAGAGCTACTGAAATCGTCCTTTCTCTCGAAACCCTCACTGAGATTTTCACAGGACATTTTAATTCACCGAAAAATCCAAGATGACGAAAGATTGTTCAAAGAATAAGTTTTTCAGATCAGAAAAAAGCTCTAGGTAATTATGAAAATGATAATTTACCGAGAAATTTAAATTATTTTTAATATCCAAGATATCATTTAAAATTTACAGTTGAATAATTTACTGAATTTCTGGCTGATACTTATTAAATTCTTAAATTCTTAAAAAATTGTCCTTCCTCGTAATAAGTGTTTTTTGGTCTAGGCAAAACTCGAAACGAAAGCTTTTGGCGCGGTTGCAAATTTGTACACGACGTAACGCGAGCGCTTTCCTTTTGACGTCGAGAAAAAAGCGTGGAAAAAAAAGAGCACATTAATTGCACGCTGTGTTGCGGTGTTATTAAATTCTTATGGAAATGCTGGCGGAACATGCCAAGCCTTTTCTCATAAAGTTAGCTATTGTGTTATAAAATCTAAATAATTTCAACTTCTCAAGCAGCGAAGTGGCCCGTCGTTTTCTTTCGTTGTGAAGACGACGCGGAAAGCAGAAAAATGAAAGAAAATTGCCGGGACCGACGCGATATTAAAAACGACACTTGGATTGCGTTCATTGGATTCGCTTCTTTTGTTTTCCGTGTGCCTTTTAGCTGCTGTTCTCGTTTTCGTAGTGCCTCATTTTTAGTCTCGGTGCAATTGATGCGATGTTTCGAGAGGATTTGTCGTATTTATTCATCAATTCCAGGTTTTTTTATAAGGTTTTGTTTTTTGATAAATAAGAGATTTTGGGAAACATGTAATTTATGAAAAAAACAACAATGGTGTTATGGTAAAGTTGATTGGAACTGGATTTTTGATGAGTTTAAGAAAATTAAAATTAAAATATAAATTTTGTATAAATTTCAATAAATTAACTATAATAAATGATAATTTCTTATTTTACTATTAAAATTATAATATATCATAAATTTATCATGCAATTCAATTATATATTATAATATAGTATAATAAAATATATATAATTATTTTATATTTTTGTTTTTATGAATTATTATGATATATTCAATTCTGTTTTCATTCATTTCTTAGAAAAAAAAGTGTTCTGATAACAATTGAATTTTTCAACAAACAATACTTGCATAGTTTGTAACTATCCAAAAAATCGCGTGGCGAGAATGGGAAATCAACTTACTATCGGAATTGTGCTAATATTGCACTTTTTTTTACTCAAGATCTCGGTCCAAATTAAGACCATCTTCAGAGAAAAATTGGATTGAAAAAAAAAAAAAAATGATTTTGCAAGTAATAAATTGCGTCTTACAATTTACATCGGTCGTCAACGAGACGTCATGTGGTTGTGGCTAAATAGATTAATCATTTATTTGAGTTATCGATCGTTTTTTAAAAATAAAAAGAATTGATCTCTAAAGTAAGTCTTAAAGTGGACTGAAAGCTTGTGCAATATCACTGTGCGACAAATTCCAGATAAAAATTTTGATATCAGAAAATAGAAGCGGAAATGTAATATACACTTAATTTTAAGACACACGTGTCTCAGGGTTTCAAGAAATTAGATTATAAAGCCTCCCATTTAAACTTTGAAGTGTGAGAAGGACACACCTATTCGAGCAATGTACTAAAAAGAGGGAAAAGATGAAACAAATTGTTGAATCAATCGTTTTTGCGATCTACTTTAGCAAAACCCCGAGATACGCACGGAAAGAAATTTCCGGTAAAAATTACTGTGAAATTCTGTACAAAAATTACCGTGCAGCACTTGATTCATGGGACATATCGACAATTCGTCATTGT
>JAPYZL010099683.1:0-23572 GCA_030522825.1 Platygaster orseoliae
TTTTAGAAATACAGTGTATACTAGTACTAGTAGATGTCGCGACGAGTGTCTTTTTTAAAAAATTGGTTCCCGAACTTTTTGGACACACCGTGTATATCGGAGCATTTTCAAAAGTTAGCTCTTGTTTATGAGTAATTAATTATTAAAAATTCTAAATTAAAAAATCGTATAACTCCCTCAATTTTCATCCGATTTTAAGAACGAAAAAAGGAAAATCGCTCTTTTAAACTGGGGAATCTATTTCTGTTTTAAAATTTGCGAAAAGTTGCATTTTTTTGCAATTTTTTGCAAAATTTTTTTCATTTTTTTTTGAAAGTTTGCAAAATTTGTCGCAAAGTTGCATTTTCGGGAATAATAATAATTAATGACTTTAAAAAAAATTTTATAAACTTTAATATTTTTAAAATTTTAATATTTCAAATTATCTTTGATGAAAATTTTAACAAAAATAAATAATTAATTACTTTTTTCCGAAAATGCAACTTTTTGCATATTTTCGAGAGTTTGAAAAAAATTTTTGCATTTTTCTGAAAGTTTGCAAACATTTTCGCAAAGTTGCATTTTCGGAAAAAAGTCATTAATGATTCATTTTTATTAAAATTCTTATTAAAGTAATTTGAAATATTCAAATTTTATAAATACTAAAGCTTATAAAATTTTTTCTAAAGTCATTAATTATTATTATTCCTGAAAATGCAACTTTGCGAAAATTTTTGCAAACTTTCAAAAAAATGCACTTTTCCGCAAATTTTTCAGCAGAAATAGGTTCCTCAATACAAAAAAGCAATTTTCCTTTTTTTCGTTTTTAAAATCGAATGAAAATTAAGGGAGCTATACGATTTTTAATTTAGAATTTTTAATAAATTATTACTCGTAAACAAGAGCCAACTTTTGAAAATGCTTCGACATATATGCGTTTGGGACCATGTACTATCGTTTTTTGCTAATCAGAGCTCATCAACTTTTTCAAACTTAAATTTTGTTGCACAGTGTTATCTAGTATATTGAGCACTGTTATTTATTATAGTAAAAAATATAATATGTTTATGATGAGGTTTATGGCTAAATGTACTATAATATATGATAAATTAAAATAATATTGTAGATTTTCCTAGAATACCTATAGCAATTTTTCCACTGTGTACAGTACAAATTACTAAGTTTTTTCTCATTGAACTGAGAGGAAAATCTAGTACTTTTTTTATTAAAAAATATACTAATTGAGGATTGAGATGAAAGTCAGTAAATTTTACTAAAGGCAGTGTTATATTATTCAAAATATTCGTATTGTAGTCATTGGCGTATAGCATAATAGTTGTAGCTGTATGTTCTAGTGAAACTCATATATGTGTAGTACTAATGATTATTATAAAAAAATGTAGAAATTATGACCATGAAAGGTAATTCTCAATATCTTGTATATTGAGAACTGTTATTTACTAAAGTAAAAAATACTATACATTATAGCTGAATGTACTGTAATATATGAAAGATTAAAATAATATTGTAGATTTTCCCAGAATATAGTAATTTTTCCAATATTTATAGTACAAATAACTAGGTTTATTCTCATTGTACTGAGAGAAAAATCTAGTACTCTTTACTAAAAAATATACTAATGGGGGATCAAGATGAAATATAGTAAATATTAATATACAGAGTATTACATTATTCAAAATATTCGTATTGGAGTCATTAGAATATATTATAGTAGTTGTAGCTGTTTATAGTGAAACTCATATATGTTTAGTAATAATTATGAAAAAATGAAGAAATCATGATCATGTAAGGTAATTTCCCATATCTTGTATATTGAGAACTGTTATTTACTCAAGTAAAAAATACAACATGTTTAGTACTTTTTACTGTATACTTACTTTCAATTGCGATATTTTACGTTTTACTATACTGCATGGTAAAAAATAAATATACATATGGCTAAATGTACTATAATATATGAAAAATTAAAATAATATTGTAGATTTTTCTAAAATATAGTAACTTCTCCAATATTTATGTTTAAATTACTAGGTTTTTTTCTCATTGCACTGAGTGAAAAATCCAGTACTTTTTACTAAAAAATATAGTAATGGGAGATTGAGATGAAATATGGTAAATTTTACTACGTACAGTATTGTGTTATTCAAAATATTCGTATTATAGTCATTGGCATATAGCACAGTAGTTGTAGCTGTTCGTTCTAGTGAAACTCATATATGTATAACAATACTCATAAAAAAAATATAGAAATTAATGGTCATGTAAGGTAATTCCCCATATCTTGTATATTGAGAAGTGTTATTTACTACAGTAAAAAACACAGTATTTTTTACTGTATATCAACTTATAATTGCGATGTTTGGCGTTTTACTATACTGCATGTTAAAGATAAATCACTATCATACATGAAAAATTAAAATAATATTGTACATTTTCCTCGAATATAGTAATTTTTCTCATATTTACAGTACAAATTACTAGCTTTTTTTCTCAGTGTAGGGTATCTATCACTGAGGGAAACACCTTCTCTGAAATAGCCAAAGTAATTGAGCAATTTTAGATTTAGTCAGTTTGACCAAGAAATTGCGCTTTATTTGACATTATTTATATTTTGAAATGAAGTTAAAATAATAATATAGTTTTATTCATTCTCAACATCAACAAAATACGATTAAAAAATTTTTTTTCACTGTCGATGATATATTTTATCTATATCTATTATCTTCAGCACGACTTTTTTGTGCATGAAGTACAATCAATGTAAAATATATTTTTTATAATTACTATAAGTGGATATATACATCGCACATCCCAATAACATTGAACTGTACTTGGTTTTTAAGATAACTAATTTACCGAAAACAGCAAAATGATTTTTAAAATAAATAATATAATGCGTTGAAAGTGCTAAAAGTTTTAGCTGTTGAGTATCTGAAAAAAAAACTTTTAATAAAAACCACTACATAATAACAGCCATAACTCATGAAATTTTCATATTCAAAGTAAACTTTTGCTTTTTTAATTAATGGTGATTAATCATAATAATTTAGTCATTTTAAATAAATATTTCGTGGTCACGTATTTGACTAAAATTATTCAGTTGTTTCAGATCAATTTTAGCTATTTTAGAGAACTCTTATCCTCAATGTAGAGGTCGGGCAAAATTAGGAATCGGGAAATTTTCACGATTCTGGAAATTCCTTGAATACTGTATAACACTGGAAAATGTTCGTTCTAGTCGACCATGGAAATATTCAAAACACAATAGATTCCTGGAAAACTTTTAAAAAATTTGTTCGCTTTTGAGAACCCAGATTTCAATAATAAAAATTATTCGATTAATATTAAGCAATAGTAAAAAACCACTTATCTTTAGTCTCACACTTTTTTCTTTTCAAATCAGTGATTTTCTTCTAATTTTTTAATTACTATTCAACTAAAAAAATTAGTAAATAAACAACTATTGAAATCAGTGAAAATTTACCAAATATAAGATGATAATCATTAATTTTTGAGTTGAAAAAAAGATGCCACAAATTCGTGACTTATCACTAATTATTATTCATTTTCCACTTATTTAATCTAAGAGAGTATGCAGCGTAACATACAAAATTCAAAGTCAAAAAAGCTTGAAATCGAAAAATTTAGAATTTTTGGAGTTCTTCATTTAAATTTGACAATCTACCATATTAGAGCTTGAAAATATTGTGTAGAATATTTTGTTTGTTCTTAAAGTAAATATAACTTCCAAAGTTTCAAACAATTTTTAACAATTTAAGATTATCTTAAAGTTTTTCGAAAACACAATTTTTTAGAGTTACGCACACTCACTCTTAATTTCGAAAATTACGTTTAGGAAGTTTCGAAGTGGATCCTAATTTGTCACCCAAAGACCAAGTGATACAAGAATTGCAGGTACTAGGTTTAATTTGTGTATTGAAATAAACAATGTTGAGCCCCATTTTAATTGTAACGTTTTTCAGTAGCATGATAATGAAATTTGAAAATGTTAGTATTGTATTTAACAGTCTTTCAATCCTTTTTTCTCAAAACAATGTATGTATTTATGGTACTATTAGATTCCATTTTTCCGATTTTCTTTATAAATTTCCCTTTCCGGTTAAAGTCTTGGTTTCCTCACATTTTAACTGAAAATATGAAAATTTATCCATATGAATGACTGCATGAAAGTTTCCTTTCTTTCATACGTATTTAATTTATATATTTTCGGTTTCTATCCAAAACAAATGTGTTACATAATTTTATTGTGCATCATGATACCTTATATGTGTTCAACAATATCCCATTTGTATTTAAATTAATCATTTTTTCAAAATGGATGATCATTTTCGTGGATAAAGAATTTTTTCTTCCATTATTATGTGTCCACTATAACCGAAATTATATGTAATTTACAGCACAGAAATGGACAATGTCGTCCAAAAGATCTCTGGCCCCAGGCTAAGCATCTAGAGCTAACTTACGGTCGCAAGTGGAGATGCCCTAATGATTTTTTCAATGATGAAATGATAGCTGAAGTTCTTCAATCTCAGGCTGAAGTTATAAGGGGTAAAGCACTGGGGTTAGTATAATTATTAAACTCATTAGTGGCTAAATTTTCATAAATCAAACAATGAATTTCATCTTACTGATTCATAGAAACAGTTCTTTTTCTTCAATGTAATAAATACAATAAATTTTTAATCTTAAAAACAAACCAATTACATAATTTTTAGATATACTCAGGGCCGAATTTAGGAATTTGGCGCCTCTAGGCAGTTTCAAAATTTTCAGCCCCTCTAACCCCCTCACACCCATCTTCTCGAAAGAAAAAAAAATTTTAATTCAGTGAATTGGAGAATTATATGAATTTCAAGTCTTCTATATGGATTTATAAAAATCACAAAAGAGAAAAAATATAAATAAAATTTTATATGTCAAAAGTATCTGCCTGAAATTTCAAACGTTTAAGAAATAAACGAAAATGATAAAAAATTCGTTTTTCAGCTCCACCTACAATTTGAAGTAAAAATAAGTTAATAATGTTTGATATTAATTGTTGGATTTCAAGAACTGTCTATAACTTTAACTAGGAAAAGTAATGGGAACAATTTTTTTTTATTCCGTTTATTTTTAAACGTTTGGAACTTCAGGAACATTCAAAACTTTGAAAATTTGGAAATTCAGATGTTTTTTACAACTTAGTAATTTCAAAATTTACGTAATCTAGAACGTTTGGACAAATTTTGTTATTTCATCACAATTTCATAAATTTTTTCCACTCTAGGAACTCTGTGAATTATTATCATATTGAAATTTCCAAAAAGATTGACATTCTGAAAATTCACTAAATTTTGTGAAATTATAATGTTAAAGCAATTTTTAATATTGTAAAGATGTAATTGAAAAGGGAAACTTGAAAAGTCAGACATTTGAAAATTTCGAAGATAGTAAGAATTTCAATATTGTAAAAATTTACTAATTTTTGTAAATATTGTTCATATTCTTCAATGATTACTAAAATTCAGAAATTTCGTCACATTTAGAATATTTTTCAGACGATAGAACTTTCACAAAATTCATAAATAATTCATTGTTTGAAAATGTTTAGAGTAGGAAAATTTTTAAATGTATGGAAATTTTAAGCTTTCTGAAAATTCAAGACAAAAATGATCAAAAAAATTTATTGATAAGTATTTTAAAATTAAGAAATTATGAATAGAAAGATGTTTCGATAATTTCAGCAATTTTTACTTAAAAAATTTTAGTTTTTCCGATCATTTCTTTAAAATTTGAAAAATGTCGAAAATTTCGGAGATTGTAAGAATTTCAATATTGTAAAAAATTGCTCATTATTATGAATATCATTCATATTCTTCAATGATGACTAAAATTCAGAAAGTTCGTCCCATTTAGAATATTTTTGTACGATAGGACTTTCGCAAAATTCATAAATTATCAATAGTTCGAAAATGTTTCGAGTTGGAAAATTTTGAGACATGTATGGAAATTTAAAGCATTCTGCAAATTCGAGACAAAAAATGGTCGACAAAATTTATTGATAAGTATATTAAAATTTAAAAGTTACAAAAATAAAGATGTTTTAACAATTTCAGCAATCTTACTTTGAAATTTCAGTTATTCCGATCATTCCATTAAAATTTGAAAAATGTCGAAAATTTTACACTGAGAGAAGAAAATATTTAATATTAAGATATGTATATTTGGTTATGGCGAAATAGATATTTATTTGCCCCAAACGTATTACACTTTTGATAAAATATAATTTGGTAACTGTCAAAAAATTATATTTATTTAAAAGTGTCATACGTTTGGGGCAAATATATATCTATTTCGCCATAAATAAAATATAATTTGGTAACTGTCAAAAAATTATATTTATTTAAAAGTGTCATACGTTTGGGGCAAATATATATCTATTTCGCCATAACCAAATACAGTAAACTTTCGTTTATTCCAACGATCGCTTATTCCAACGATCGTCTATTCCAACTCGTTTCCGCTCGGTTATTCCAACCGGCGATGCCCCTCCACCTCTCACCACTTTCCCTGTGCGACCTATCCCGCGTGACGTGAAATTGTGTACGTCGTGCGTGCTCTGGCGTGCTCACAGTTACACGAGTCACGACTCACGATGCATTTTATCTCTCTCGCACACGAGACTGTTCATTGGTTGCCCCGCGTGGCGACATAGCCAATGAATACATATCTTAATAGTTAACATTTCTTCTCTTAGTGTAGAGATGTTAACCGTTTTTTATATGGACCTTAAAATGAAAATTTCGAATCCTGTACAATTCGTTAACATAAATTAAATTATCACGTGGAGTGCGAAAGAGTTTCTAATAAAATATTATGAAATTCAAATTAAAAATTACCATCCTCAATTAGAAGAATCACTTATTAAACTATTAAACTTGTAGTTATGTTGCAAATTTATCATGAAACTAATTTATTATGTTGCTACATATACTAACGAAATAAGCAGGAAATCCTCATATCAGTCATTTAAATGTTGGCATCTCTGCTAAATTTTAGTTTCTTGCAGCTAAAAAAAATTTGTAAAGTTTCCTTTAAAATTTGCCAATTTGTTTGTCTGTTCGGTTAATCCAGACCTGGATGTACAGTAACCCTACCAAATTTAAATGACCTGGGAACAGAAAGAGCCAACCAAAAAATTTTTTAAAATTAACGATTTCGCGTTTTCTTAGTTTGACAGTTCACAAAAGTTTCTGTCAATAAAAATGTTCGAAACACTTTTCTGAGTTTTAACCTAGTTTCAAAGTTACATAGAAATTTGAAGTTACAGAAAATTGTATTGAAAATATATACATAAATATTATTGAATAAATAATGTATGTATGTTCTATACTCATGTACGACATAGTAAATAATCATTTTATGAAAGAAATTTATGCACAAAATACTAGGATAAAATAGAATACCTTCATCGTATCGTATATCATATTAGCATAAATAAAACAAATGAATCAATAAACGAACATTATCCTATCAGTTCTGAATATGATGAAATGTATTAACAGTGTGAACTTCAAGAAATTTGAGAAAACAGCTCTTCCCAATTACGACCATTTGATGAATTCGAGCGTGTTCAAGATGATTCATAAAATGGAACGAGAGCCCACGAAAGGCATTCCTGTTAGGCCATCGAAAGTCAATGCGGCTGAAGATATTCTCGAAAGAGTGGTCGGTATTCATCGATTTTTTTAGAAGTGGAAATCATTTACTATTCGTGTCACTCACACTGAATGGAATCTCAATATTCAATGTAATTTTTGTCGTGACAAACTGATTCTTGTAAATTGAAATACAATGACGATGAAAATCAAAATTTTCATATCTCACAAGGATATATGTTAAATTTAGAAAATTAGTCAAATTATTTTAAAGTGATAAGTGCCAATTGATTTCAGTTTTGAACAGTTCTTTAATTTTTTTTTAAATGAAGATCACTTTCGGAAATATGAAAAAAAATTTGTGTATTCCAAGAGTATATTTAAAGGACTGATTTATGACGAATCTACAATTTAGTAAAATATTTTATTCATTGTTTTTTATTTGATTTATTTCAGAATTCTCCATCTTTGAGCACGCTGGATGACAGAAGCAGTCTTAGGAGCGTCAGTCATTGATAAAATTGACCCAACGATGAAGCACATAATAAAGAATAAAAGCTAAAACACTTTTATATAATAAAACTTGTTATAGAATTATTTTGATCTGTATGTATAGAGATTTGAACTTTCGTCGATGGAATAATCTCGAAAAATTAAATATTTTACTTTTAAAGTACTTAAAAACATTATTTCTTGGTTGTACGCTTAGAAAAGAAATTGAGAAAGATCATTAAAACTGTTCAACCTATAAAGTGTTGCTTATTTTATTTTTAAAAAAAATGTAACTTTTGGTTTTCATGGGAAGAGTTTTTTAGGAATATGAAAAATTCGTGAAAATGCTTTGAGATTTTGAATTAATGCTCACCATTTACCATTTTGAAACATCAAATAATTAGTCTATGTTTACAAAACGTATTTCCCTATAAATAAATTCTACCTTATAATACAAAACTGAATATTTTTTTTCCAATTTCCGTTTCCATAAACATTTCAAGATTATTGAATTAACAACAAAATTGTGAATGCCTCAAAAACGAAAATATATGAAAATTCTGAAAAACAATACCAATTTCAAATAATTATTTCATAAAATTTTTCTTCTTTTACGCGAACCAACACCCTCCCACATTTTTAAATGAATTCCTCCACCCATGGAAATTCTTTGACTCCGCTAAGATTTATTGGGAAAAGTAGAAATCCGACAACAATAACGTTTCCTTTTTTCCAAAGGTTATAGAAAATTCAGATTTGAATTCAATAAGTCGTTTGGTGTGGCGTTGCTAGTTTTTTCGGAATGTGTTCCGGTTTTTGTGCTCTCGGTTGGCCAATTGTTAAGCGAGCAGGAGCTCGAGATGAAGAGTTAGTTTGAAACGGATTTGATATGAAACGAGAGAGTAAAAAAGGGAAGCGATCGAGTGGGCTCTCTTTTATACATGAAGGCACGTTTGAGTCACTTTATACTGCTTTATACGTGGTCTGCACGGGCGGTGGACCTGACACTGGCCCCGAGCAATTTATGTAAAGCATTCTAGGCATGATTCACGAACTAGTTCGCGCTCTCGTGACCGCCACGAGCATGGAATGTGACCATTCACTAATGAATTTAAGATTCGATCCGCTGAGGAAATCCCAAATTTTCATTCCGAAGCGTGGACTTTCCTCGTTCACGGCAGTTAAGTAAGACGACTATTTACCCAAATAAGAAAACGAAGAAGAATGTTCTCTTTCCTTTAGCTCCATTCCCCATATTAAAGCATCGATTTGGTTCACTTCATTAAATTTTCAGTTCAGACAAACAAATTTTATGAGACTCAGAAACTGAACTTGATCAAAAATTTAAATTCAACAGAGATGTCAATATTTATACAATTAATGTGAGGATTTTTTGCTTATTTTATTAGTATTTGTAGCAGAATAATAACAAGTTTGATAGTATGATGAGTAATTATTCTAATTGAGAATGATAATTGTTAGTTTTTATTTCATGATACGTTATTAGAAATTCTTCCGCGCTTCACGTGATAATTTAACTTAGAATAACGAATTTTACAGGATTCGACATTTTTTATTTTGAGGTCCGTATAAAAAACGGCGAATATCTCCAAAATTTTCCACATTTTTCAAATTTTAACAGAATGTTCGGGATAACTAAAATTTTCGAAATAAAATTGCTGAAATCATCGAAAGATCTTTGTTTTTGTAATAATAATAATTTATTCACACGGCTATATACCCCATTTTACATACAAAAATTAAATTAAAATTAAATTAAAGTATCACGGCATCTCTAATTACAAACAAAAGGATTAAAAATACAAACAACGAAGGAATAAAAGAGAAAAAATAGATAAAATAAATGAACAATACAACACGCCAAAGGTTTTTGTATTAATTTTTAAATTTTGATATAGGTACTTATCGATAAATGTTGTCGACCATTTTTCGTCTCGAATTTTAAAAACGCTTAAAATTTCTACTCTTATCATAAAATTTTCCAACTCCGCATTTTCGAACTATTATTAATTTATGATTTTTGCGAAATTCCTATCGCTTGGAAAATGTTCTAAATGTGAAAAAATTTATGAATTTTAGTAATTACTGAAAAACATGAATGATATTCATTAAAATGAGTAAATTTTTACAATATTGAAATTCTCGCAATCTCCGAAATTTTCGATATTTTTCAAATTTCAACGGAATGTTCGGAATAACTGAAATTTTCGAAATAAAATTGCCGAAATATCAAATCATCATTATTTTCATAACTTCTAAATTTTAATATACTTTTCAATAAACTTTGTCAATAATTTTTTGTCTCGAATTTTAAGAACGCTTAAAACTTCCACATATCTCAACATTTTCCAACTCTATCAGGCATTTTCGAACAATTGATAATTTATGATTTTTGCGAGTGTCCTATCATTTGCAAAATTGTTTAAATATGACGAAATTTATAAATTTCAGTTATCATTAAAGCTTTTGAATGGTATTCATAAAAATAAGTAAATTTTTGCAGTATTGAAATTCTCGCAATCTCCGAAATTTTCGATATATTTCAAATTTCAATGGACTGTTCGGAATAACTGAAATTTTCAAATTAAAATTACTGGAATTGTCGAAAAATCTTTATTTTCATAATTTCTAAATTTTAATATACTCATCAATAAATTTTGTAGAACATTTTCTGTCTCGAATTTTCATAATGCTTAAAATTACCATATATTTTAAAATTTTCTAACTTCTAGCATTTTCAAACAATGAATAATTTACAAATTTTGCGAAAGTCTAATTGTTTGAAAAATATTCTAAATGGGACGAAATTTCTGTATTTTAGTAATCATTGAAGAATATGAATGATATTCATGAAAATGAGTAAATTTTTACAATATTAAAATTCTCGCAATCTCCGAAATTTTCGATATTTTTCAAATTTCAACGGAATGTTCGGAATAACTAAAATTTTCGAAATAAAATTTGAAAACATGTTCAGTTTTATAATTTCTAAATTTTAATATACTTTTCAATAAATGTTGTCAACCATTTTGGTCTCGAATTTTCAGAACGCTTAAAATTTCCATATATTCAAAAATTTTCGAACTCCAAGCATTTTCGAACTATTAATAATTTAATAATTTTCCGACAATCGTATTATTTGTCAAACGTTTTTAATAATATGAAATTTTTGAATTTCAGTAATCATGGAAGAATATGAATGATATTCATAAAAATGAGTAAATTGTTACAATATTGAAATTATCGAAATTTTCAAATGTCTGACTTTTCGAAGTTCCCTTATCAATCACATATCTAAAATTTTGAAAATTGCTTCAATATTTGCATTTCACATAACTTAGTGAAATTACAGAATGTCAATCTTCTTGAAAATTTCAAACTTATAATAATTCACATGGTTTCTAGAGTGGGATAAATTAATAAAATTACGTTGAAATAACAAAATCTGCTCAAATGTTCTAAATAACTTATTTTTTAAAACTACCAAGTTGTACAAAACATCAGAGTTTCCGAATTCTCCAAATTTTGACATATTTATGATTTATATACATTTTTCCCATTTTATGATTTCTGTAAATTCACATAGAAGACTCAAAATTTCTATAGTTCTTCAATTCATTGACCTTCAAATTCTTTCTTCAGAGAAAATGATTGTTGTGGAGGGCGGGTGGAGGAGGGCTGGTAATTTTTGAAACTCCCTAGGGGCGCCAAATTCCTCAAACCGAACCTGATTAGATTCCAACAAAATTTGTTTCAATAAATTTCTTTTGCTGCTAACGTGATTTTATTTGTCTGAAATAAAAATTCATGGAAGTAAACCAAATTGGTTTTTTCAGTGCACCTCGACCAGCCTAAAAATAACTCAAACTCATCGTGTATTGTTGGGTGTCCACTTGATATTTCAAGAGCACTTCTTTTAACGGAGTTTTTATTGTTCAGAATCAGAAAAAAATTTTAGAATGCCCATCTTGTGCATTTCATTATAAATAAAAATACATTCAGATGGCAAAATAATTTAGGTGGTAATAATGTATTGGAACAATAAAATACGTCGTGGATAATAATTAAGTTAAGTAACTTTTTAAACCCTGATGTAACGATATCCTTATGCGGTTTAAAGATGTTTTTCCTCACATAATTTCTAATAATCCTCAAAATGGAAAGAGAAAATAAAATTACATGCGATGGAGATATCTTTTTTGGCTTTTGCATCTGTAGAAACTCAAATCAAATTGAAAGTATCTTCTTGAAGTAAAAAATACTTTTAAAGAGAAAGAAAATAATTAGCTTCTTCCTTCATGGCTCTAGTTGTTTTTTCGATAAATTTTACAGTTCTGCAAATTTTCGAAAATGGATATGTAACAGTAAACGTTTTTTCGAAACCGTTGGTTTTAGGACGCCTTGTATTCACAGAATTTATATACCAATAGTTCACGTTTTCGTGACCACCCTCGGCGCTGAGTGTGATCGTTCATAGATGATTTCGTCAAGCAGATGCTGGAATCCCAAATTTCGATTCAAACACGCGCACTTTAAGCATTTATTGACTTTAGTGTTAGGACTTTATTATTTGCCATGTTTCGTGTCTAGTTTCCGTTAAATTCAAGACATAATTTATGTGGTACACACTCATCAAGTTTTCGATTAAAATTTTTCTATCTATTTTTTTATCAAAAAAAAAAAAAAATCAAAATTTTGTAATAAAAAAACTAAGATTTTCGAATTCGAGAAAAATTCGTGAACTTTTTGATTTTGTACATAAAAAGTTGAAAAATATTTACGATAAACCTGCCAACTTCAAAAATATTTATTTTTCAAAAATGTCATTCAAAAATTCATATTTTTTATTGAAAAAAATATTTTCTGCTGCCCTCTTCATAATATTGCCTTCATACGAGAATCGTAAAAATGTCAGTGTCACAATCCGCAAATTTACTGTCGACAATTCTCAGTGTTTTCAAAACGGTTTTAGAAATTTTGAATTCTACTAGAAAAAAGTTCAACGGTTAAAAAATGTTCGTTCTTTCAGAGTCAGAGAATATTTTCCCTTCCAAATATACGTAAAAAAGGAAGAAACTCATTGAGAAATACTTAAGATGCAAATGGTGGTGAAAAAGGATGTAAATTTTGCAGCGGATATTTTTGTAATCAGCCAATTTAGCGGGGGGTAATTAGAAGTAGTTGCGCTTCCGCTCGTTAAGTGGCTAATGCGTAGATTTTGCCAGTTCCGCTCGACGGACGCGGACCTCGGAGATGAGGCTACAGGGTACAGTACCATTACGATGTATACAGTTAGAACATTAGAAACACTATTAATTTCCATGAACTTCAATGTATTCAATTACCTCAAATTATGTAAAATTTTGTACTATAAATAGTGTCAATTATTGTGTCAATGTAATTGTGAACTTACATTTATGTACACATGGAAAACAATTTTTCGAAATTGTTGTAAAGTTTATGTGCGAGGAAGAAGTTGTGATAACGCGTGATTCAAAGTAATTGAAATTTTGAGAATAAATTCGATTTTTTCGTAATTGTTTATAATTCTTACTTGTATTTTTTGAACGCGCTATGATTCAAAGTGACCAAAATAAGGAATTTTAAAATTATACGAAATTTAAACAAATGGATGACTTTTTTCGAAATTATCTGTATGTTTAAAAACTTTCAAACATTGATCAAGTAGTTTTTAGAGAAATGATAAAATTTTCCGAAGTTTAAATCGACGTGAAATATTCTAGAATATTCTTGAAGTTTTTATAATTTTTTCCGCTTATGAAAAAATCTTTAAATATTCAAGATGAGTGTTGAGATATGATTGAATGATATGAGATATGATATGATTGAATGATATATGATAGAATGTTGAGTGTTGATGATTGTTCAATGATAGCGATAATTATACAGTATTTTTGAAAGTTCTGAATTTATTCATCATTTGTGAGTTATTTGAATTTCGCAATTGGACTTGCAATATTATGAAACGCGTAGAAAAAGTTTAATTTTTTCTTGCTTTCTAAAAATTTGTCGTAAAATCTTGAGAATGATGAACATTCTCAGTTTTGTCAGATTATTTTTTTGATTTTTCGATTCGCCAGTTTTTCTCCAGCAGGAAGTTTAATAAACTAAACTATTTCATATTTCAATCAAGGTATTCAATCAATCTATAGAAATTTATATTGTAAAATATGAAAAAAACCTTACTCCTAAAATGGGGCGGGCAGCTTTCTGTTGGAATGCTAATTTGTTGGAATAGAGAATTTTAGGGAATTCATAGGGAAATCTAGGGAATTTCTAGGGTTAAATCATGAATTCCCACCTAAAATGGGATAGCTAAATCGAGAGTTTATGTGACAATTTTGAGATTTTTTTACAGGATTTTGAAATTTAGGGATTTGATATATTTAAAACTGACATTTGTCGTGTTTTTTCTCCCACCGAAAAGTTTGAACAATTAAAAGAACAAAATTATTCTCTGCCTAGTTTGTTAAAGAAAGCAGTGTTTTCAAGATATATATTTCATTAACTGATTCGACAAAAACAAACTATGATTATTTATATAATTAATAAAGAAACATGATTGATAAGACAAAATAATTTATATGAAATACATTTTTCTTATTGGTTCTTTGACAAATAAAGATATCGACCGCCAACCCTGGCGAAAACAGGAGGACTATGTTTTTTTATTTGAGTCTCGGTTTTGTGTTACCAAGCAGCACTTCTTTTTGATATAAAAACGTTGATTAATTATTCAATTTAAAAAATTATCACACAATTGTAATTTTTTTTGTTTTCTTTCAAAAAGAGAAAATCAAAAAGCGACTCAAAATATACGATTATTAACAAAAGAAAACTATTCAGTCAATACAGAAACATGCCCAATTTATTGAAAAATGGAATATTTTATGGATATCAATATAATTGATAACTTATTAATTTTAGTATTCAATCACACGCAAGCAAACGGAATTTCCAGAAATTACAAAATTAAAAAAGAAATTCAAGTAAATATATAAATTTCGTTGGTTTCGCCGATTTTTCTTGAATTTCGTGAATATGTAGGGAAATTAGTTTTCGAATACAAGTATTTTTCATTTTTGGCTGAAAATCGATTTTTTTTACGAATTTATTATTTTCGATTTCGTGGTCAAGTTTGGAGTAATAACCTCAATTTTGTAGAAAAATTTTTTTCAAATTCTTATTTCTAATTGGAAAGTTTGTTTACGTCAGCGATTTTTTTTTAAATGTTAAAAATTCTACGAAATTTCTGAAATTTTGATTGTGAATATTTTATTCAGTATTGCTAGATCATTATTAGCCTAAAGAAAAAATGCGTACAAAATTTCCAAGCCAAAAATTTTCATATTCCATCATTTTCCTGGTAAAGTCACCGCTCATAGAAATTTCATAGAACTTTCACAGAGAAAACTATGAAATTTTTATGAAAATCCAAATGATTCGTAGTTTTTATGAAACGTATGCAATTTAATAAGGAAAAAATGCTGCAAATGAGAGCCTGGCTAGTTTTTTCATCAATATTTAATGCTTTTTGATATTTTATCATTGTTTATTATTGTTTTCACGTACTTTTTTTTCCTTGCAAATCAGTTTACTTCGGATGATTTAGGTTTCACTACAATACAACGGACAAAGAATGGACTTAAAAATTATGAAGTTTAACAAATATTAACGAAAAAACAAGTCAGGCTCTATCTTATGAGTTATTTGAATTTTCGCAGAAGTTTCATAGAAATTTTATGGTTTTTCATGATACTTGTAGCAACTTTTTCTTCTTGCTTTTTATTCTTGATTTTAAATAAAACTACCCAATTAATCATTCTTTTGCTATACTCACTAAGAAATGTGTATTTAAGAAAGAACACTCCAATGTGTAAACATATTTTAACAACAAGAAACCGTTTTTTTATAAATGAGAAGGCAAAACTGAAATATATATATTTTCAAATTTTTGCCCTCTTCAACATACGAAACGAGGACCTTGGGGTTGTGCAGCTGACACATTTCGCCGTGATAATTTTCAAATTTGCGATAGAAATATCAACATATATAACAAATAATATAACATATAATGTATAATATAATATAATATAATATAATATATAATGTAAAAATATAATAAAACAACAAATACAATAAAAAACATTGTTGGACACTTGGTTATAAGGAAATAAACATTTTAACAAATGTGTAAATATGTCTAAGGATTGCATAATTTTTCCCATGTAACAATAATGAATAAGAATTTGAATACTAGATTATCACTAATTGTACTAGTAAATATCCAATATTCTCAACAGTAACTTTTCACGAATGTAAGTAGTGAAAATTAACTAATTTAATTAATCAACACAATAAAAAATCTAATAATCAACCTACAAAATTATTGGATATTGACTTTATCATTAGTTGAATTCTACTCACTAAATTCCTTCGAGTGAAATTTCACTCGAATAAAGTGAGAATTCTGTAAATCAAACTCAAATGGACATTTCACTCTATTCGGGTGAAATTTTCACACGAGTTTGATTTGCAGGATTCTCACTCTATTCGAGTAAAAATGTCACTCAAAGGAATTTAGAGAGTACTAATAATCATGTAGTGATAATGCACTAATAGCACTAGTCTAAGTCTATTTATTACAGTAGTGGATTTCTACTAAAGTTTGAAAGTAGTAATTCACTCATTTCTTTATTCATAACTTACTCATTCAATTATTTAGCTAAAATCACTTTTTCAACCTCACTAATAGTTTACTAGTTTTCTCCTAATTCAAACTGAGAGAGCACGGAATCAAATATCTATTTTCACAAAAACACATTAACCAAAGTTTGAAAACCCGGGGTCCCAACCACACACGCAGGTCGAAATCCAAATTCTGACACGCGTTTTCAAAAAAGTCGAATTACGAAAAAATTCGCAGTTGGCAAATCGCGGGATTCGCGGGTCGTCGCGGAAAAAATCGTAGGGACAAAGGATGGAAGGGGATAAAGTCGTGGCCACAAGAGTGGGGGAAAAAAAATCTTAGGACAAAAGGAGGGAGGGGAGAGGGCCCGAGGGGACCACGGGTGGTGGGGGAAAACGGGTTGAAATGCCGAGAATGTATGCACGGCCACCACCACGCGAGAACGCACGCGCTCTCGCTCGAAATTGCATGGCATGGAAAGCCCGGCTTGGCCGAGTGACCACGACCAGACTTTACCTTACTTCGCTTTCCACGTTCTTTCAACTCTTTCAAGAACGTCGCACGGCATAACACGCGCGCGCGCTACGGTCCATATCAACGCGAGTCTTTCGCGCGGGAACTCGCGTTTCAAAAAATAACTCCCAAATAACGCAAGGGAAATATTTTGATTGTTTCGTTTTTTTTTCGCGCTTCCTTTTTCGCGAAAAGTGCTAATTACGCGGAGACACTCGGCGTTATCAGTTGCGTTGCGGTGAAGGTGAATATGGCGCAGCTTATCAGTGTCAAGTTATCGCGCTACGACAACTCGCCCTGGGGCTTTCGCCTGCAGGGGGGCAAGGATTTTGGCACCCCCCTCATAATCCAGAAGGTAGTTCAATGTTTTCGCAAGTTTTTTAGTTATACAAACAAGTAATGAGTTGATGATTTTTTTTGGTAATTTTTTCTTTACGAAACAGGTTCGCAACGATGTTGCTTAGGGTGAATTTTTCCCGTTTTTTTTATCGAGAACGGACGAGTTTTTTCGATATTATTTTCGTATGTGAAATTATAACAGAGATTTCGGAATTAATTAAAAGAATTGTAATGTTTATTAGATTTGTTATTTTGAAAAATTACGTTGATGTGAATTAGCATAGTAAAAAAAATTTTTTTTGGTGGGAGGGGGATAAAGCCGTTAGAGTTTAATTTTATACATTTTGTAGGACACTCAAAATTTTTACCATGAACCCCCCGTTACTACGCCACTGATGTGAATGACTAGGTTAGTAATGAATTCTTGATTTGTTTTGGTAATTTTTTGTTTTGCGAATCAGGTTAGCAACTATGTTGCTTAGGGTAAATTTTCCCCGGTATTTTTATTTTTTCATCAAGAAAGGACGAGTTTTTTCGATGTTATTTTGCTATGTGTTAAGAGACTTGTAAATATCGAAAGGAATTTCTGAATTAATTAAAAGCGTGGTATTATTTTTTAGATTTGTTATTTTGGAAAGTAACGTTGTTGATATGGATGACTTTAGGTTAGTAATGAATTCTCGATTTGTTCTGGTGATTTTTCGCTTATGAATCAGGTAGACAACGATATTTTTGAGGGTGAATTTTTCTTGGTTTTTTTTTTATCGAGAACGGACGAGTTTTCTCGATATTTTTGAATGTGGATTACTAAAATAGTTATAAATATTTTATAAACGAATTTCCGAATTAATTAAAAACGTAGTAAAGTTTTTCAGATTCGTTATTTTAAAAATTAAAGTTGTTGGTATGAATGACTTTAAGTTAGTTACTCAAGAATCTAAAAATTAGTAAGTTGAGATATCAAAATAGCGTTCTTGAGCTTGGAGTATTTTTTTCTGATTTGAAAATAATTGTTTTCAATACGATCAGTCGAGTTCCGAAAATCGGTTCATAGTTTTGACTTTTTTGAAGTAGTATAATTTTTAAATGTGGATCCAAAAAAGATAAATACAAAATTCACGGATTTTTTCGCGTCCGAATTTACGAAAGTATGAAGTCAAAATTTTTAAGTGAGAAAAATATATGTTAGGAATTTTCGCATTTGTTATTGTTGTAGTTTTGTAATAAATTTTAAATGACGAAAATTTCAATGGTTCGGTGGAAATGCAGAAATTGCAATCTTAGTAATAAAAAAATGATAATAAGATGATTTGAAAATTTGAAAATAATTTCAAACTAAACATCGAAAATTTTGGCAGATAAGTTAGTAGATATTTAAATTTCAGATTTCTGAAATTATTGAATTTTTGAATTCATAGTATAAAAATTTAAGATCCTGTTATGAATTTTCAAGTTATGTAATTTCGAAAACTAAATATTTAGCATCAAATCAAAGTTTCACAGTTTTACTCAAAATTTAGAAAAAAAGTTTTCATTTATAATCGAATATTTTTGAACTTTGCCTTCCTAGATTCTGGAAATTTTCGATGTCAAATTTTGTGCAACATTAAGATGAAAATAACATATTTGAATTTTCAAAATTGAAAATTTTTTTTTCTTTTCGAATCTTTATTTGAGAAATCATGTACTTTGATTTCGAAAAGTCCCTTGAAAACCATGAGTTTTTGGCACAAAACAAAAACTGACAAATTTTTATAAAACAAAAAGATTTGTAAAATAAATAACTAAAATACTATTAAGGTTTTAAATTTGCCATTAAAAAAAATTTTTTTATCATGCCCACTTTTTTGTAAGTGAGAAAACTGCATCAGCTGTCGTGAAAACATTTTCATCGTATTTTAAAAACTTCAAATTTGTAATTTCACCAACACAATTTACATAATGAAAAACTAAGAATTCTCGAATTCAGTAAATCGTATAAAAAATAAAGGAAAACCTGAAAATTTAGTGTACAATTTTTTAATTTAGGAATCTGATAATATTTATTATCAAATACACGTTTATAAAAATGTGAAATTTAGTAATTTTTGAATGTAAATTTCAAGTTTGAAGGATCATCGCTTTTCGAATTGTAAGAATTTACATTCACACAAATGAAAAATGTGATATTTGGGAATCTAAAAATGATAGTTATACGATTCCGATTATTTCATGCGAAATTAATTTAAAGCATGTTAAATTATTGAGATAGCGATAATGTTTTAATAAATATTTTCAAACTCCGGTACTCTTAAATAAATATATGTATAAGCAGTATTTTAACAATTCAAAAATTTAGAAATAATAATTGAAAAATGAATCTGAAGAATAAAAAATATAAAGAAAATTCATTCCTTAAATTTTAATAAATTTTAATTTGTATTTTTGAGTACGGAAAATTAAGAAAATCAAAAAATGAAACTACAATAATGTTCATTTTCATGGAATTTCAACCAGTGTGTATATCTTGTTAAAAAAAATCAGAACTTCAAGAATCTTTATGGTTTAGAGCAATTAATTGAAAAGTAAACAAATTTATTAAATCTACAGATTACGAATTCAAAAATTCAGAATTTGAAATTGTTGAATCATAACGTCAATCTGCTATGAAATTATAAAGTAAACAAATACAGATTACACAATTTAATTTTCTTGAATTATAAACAATGAATAAAAAAGTCGAGGTTTACAGAAATTCAGAAATATAGTACAATTATGAAAGTCAATTTTCTAACACGAGAAAATACGTGTTTTTAAAAACAAACATCGTCAAAATTCAGTGAAAACAACCGGTTGAAAATTAATAGTTAATAAGCAATATTTTATAATAAAAACTAAAAACCATGTTTCTATTTATTTGGAATAAAAAGAATCTAGGAAATTTTCGATTTGGATAAATTTGAATTGACAAAAATATTTAGTAGAGTCGCAGTCAACTTTTTAAACAATTTCAGTAAGCTTGGTTTATAAATAACGCGTTAAAGGTAATTTGTTTATCAGGCCACGTCGCGTTTCTACAACCGTTTGAGCAGGTGAAAATAAAAGAAACGTGCACTGAGAAAAAAATCTAGTAATTTGTACTATAAATATTGAAAAAAACTACTGTATTCCACGAAAATCTACAATACTATTTTAATTTTTCATATATTACATTACATTTAGCCATAAACATATTTATTTTTACAATGCAGTACAGTGAAACGTGTATATTTTTTAGTAAAAAGTACTAGATTTTTCCCCCAGTGTAACACATAATTTTTTACTAAACTTAACTTTTCACTACGTACTTGATAATGCTATTTTGCAACCCTGAAAAGTATATATAAACATTTTTTTGTGTATCGGTTCGATAACTTAAAATTTGCACGTCGCTTCGTATTTGTACAGAAAAATCTGCGTTGATCACGTTAGCAATAAGTCTTGATTTATCAAGTTCGTTAGACAGATTTGTTTTTACTATGAAAATAAAAGTAATTCGTTGGTTTTTTTGTCTGAAGAGAAAATAATTTACATTACGCGCTTGTGTTGCATTTATTTGAATAAAATTATTTACATTTTTATGTAATAAATCGTCAGTTTAAGATGTGACGAAAATGTTCTATTCATATGCAAAAAAGCGGAAATAAAAAAGAAATGAAGCAACGTGGTAAGAAATACGATGTAAATTTTTTTGGCCATTGCTCTATTTTTACTTTTCGATTTTTCTCATATTAATCAAGCATTTTTGTTGAACATCAACCAAATTCTAATATTCTTTTTTTAATAAGTGAAATAGCACAGAAATGGCTATGTGAAGTATATTCTAGAATTAAAAAAAGTTAAATGTTAGAATTTTTAATTATTGACTGATAAACATTAAAGAAAAAATATTGATTTGTGAATAGAGTTGCCTAATTACATAAACAATAACGTACTAAAAATTTCAGTACAATAAAAAATGATGAATTAGGTCTCTTTTGTCTTCTTAGTTTGTGGATTTTTCATGCTTGAGGTTTTACTGTACATGAGTAAAAAAACAAAATCTAAAAAACTACCCATCACAAATCGCCTAAAATCTTCACATCATATAAAAAAAGAAATAAAATCGAATTCCGACGAATTCAACTGAATCATTGACAAAAAATATAAACCGAGATACAAATCTAAAAAGCCCATAAAAGAACAGGTAACCCAATGATCCAACAAATAAAATCAGTTTGCGGAAAACTTCCATAAATCGTTATCAGATCATAAATATCAGTGGACCACAAAATTGAAAAAACCCGACGATGAGTCATTTTACGGATAGAATTATTAATGATCGATCGCGTATGGAATAACTGTAGATAAGGACTTTTCGTAAACTGCCTCAAACAAACAATTCGACGAAATGCGTCGTTTTTTTTATCAGCGCAACGAGAGAGTACACAGATGATAAGAAAGCAAGCAAAGTTCAGGTAATTGCGATACTGAAACTGTGATAATTTTCAAGTGCTTGTTTTGGTCGGAAATTGACGTCTCTTTTGTTATATTACGTAAGGTATTCGTGGTGGCCAATTCGTTTCGCGAGCATCGACAGAAATCGCTGCCAAGCACGTTGAAAACGTGGTCGCCGGGCCGGAATATAGGCGTCTTCGTAACACGAGACGCACCATTTCGAGGCAGGAAAACTATAAATGTTTTCTTTTCTCTGATCGGAAAAATGTACAACTTTTGAATTACCACTTGAAATGGTAGAAAAAAGATAACGGGACATGTAGTCCATTTGTCAACATAAATATGTCGACAGAGGTTTCGGGTGGAACCACGTTCGATTTTATTCGGATTAATTCCAAACGCAAATCAGTTCGAGTGTGTTTAATAATATTGAGGGCAAAAATGGATGAAATTAGGTATACTCTGGATACTATAAAATGTGATGAGCGAAAAATTATGTTCTGAAAACATTTATTCCAAGTTATTTATTATGAGTATACTGTAAAAAATAACCGCAATTTTTCTATACTTATGTATAGAAGTTTTCCTATGTTGTATAGAAATTATCCCATACTGTATGGAAATTTGAAGAATATGGAAAATATCCTGTACAAGTATGTCACTTTTTCCATACTTTTCCAAAAAATTCTATACATGAATGAAAAAAATTCTACTCATGAATAGGAATTATAAAACAAAGTATGGAAATTTTCCGATTCATGTATAGGATAATTACTTCCAATGCATGTATAGAAAAATTACCAACTTTTTTCCGACAGTGTAGCTTGAAAATCAACAAATAATATCAAATACACCAGGTGAATTGGTAGAAATAAATATATTCTGAATTAATTTTAGACTGAACGATTATGAATTCGAAAAAGAAAAATTCAAGAATGATAGAAATAAATTTATAGTTAGAAATGGTAAAAAATTATGTTCCTGAAGTTCCAAACGTTTAAAAATAAACGAAATATTAAAAAATTGTTTCCATTACTTTTCCTAGTTAAAGTAATAAATAATTCTTGAAATTCAAGAATTATTATCAAACATTATTGACTTATTTTTACTTCAATTTAGGTGGAGCTAAAAAACTATTTTTTTATCATTTTTGTTCATTTCGTAAATGTTTGAAACTTCAGGCACATTATAGTACATTGTGTACCGAGGAGCCGTGTTTTGCCGTTCGCGGACGAGGTCGACGTTTTCTGGACGAGTCGACCGAGGCCGAGAACGACACGGCTCCAAGGTGCACACGACTTTTTATGTTCGGGGAGCACGTTTTTTAGCGCGAACTTAGCGAATTAATAACGAAATACGCGATAAACATTTCGTTGCCCGCACT
>JAPYZL010099684.1:0-10375 GCA_030522825.1 Platygaster orseoliae
TATATATATATATATATATATACACATGAAAACCTTATCATATCATTTTTATATAATATTTATTGTATAATAATGTATTATATACTTTATTATATTATTATATATGAAAACTCAGGAACATTTGAAGATTTCAAGTTTAGATAAATAAAAAAGTGAAATAAGAAAGTAATAATAATTTGAATATATATTTAATTGTATAAATATATTTCAGTTAATATAATAATAATTCATTAATTTATATATATATGAAAACTTTATTATATTATTATTATATATCATTTATTATATAAACATTTATTACATATTTTAATATATTATATTATTATAAATGAAAACTCAGGAAAATTTGAAAGTATCAAGTTTAGATGAAAAAAAAATTTTTTTTTAATAAAAAAGTAATAATAATTTGAACATATATTTAACTAAATAAATATATTTCTAATAATATAATAATATATAATAATAATTTATTATTTATATATATGATAACATTCTTATATTATTATTTATAAAAACGCAGGAAAATTTGAAGATTTCAAGTTTAGATGAAAAAAAATGTTTAATAAAAAAGTAATAATAATTTGAATGTAAAATAATAAATAATTAATGAAAATAATAATAATTGAAAAAAAATGTTATAAAACAAGAAAAATTTCGCAAACAATGAATTTATCCTAATGATTTGTTTAATTTCACGATTAGGAAAATAGAAGTTCAACCAAATATAAATATAATACAGAGAATTTATTAATAATTATTTAGTAATTATATAATATAATAAACAAATAATATCATTTGATAAAATATAATTTATTACAAATTAAATTAAAAAAGTAATAATAGTTTTGAATATAAAATAGTAATTATAAATAAAAATAATAAGAAAATAATTAAATTCACTTTACTTTTATTGTGATAAAAGTAATAAGGTTTTTATTTTACTTATCAAGTAATATTAAATTTACTTAATAAGTAGAAGTAGTAATTAATAAAAAAATTTATTAATAATTATTTCATAATTATATAATTAAATAAATCATAAATATATGCAATAATAAAATAATAAATATATTTCTCTTAATATAATAATATCTAATAATAATAAATTAATTTATTAAAATATTTATTAATATATAAAAATATATAAATTTCCTCAATCACAAAAAAACCAATATTTTATGATCCAGCAGCTTTATTGTTACACAAGCGTACACTTAGATTTTCAAATTTTCAACTACCTCCATTTTCAACAATTTCTAAAGTGATTAAACATTTTGCCGTAAATAATTCCCCAATTTCACCATGAAAATGAAAGTTACTCACCAGACAGTTGCCGAAAAAAACACATTTCCTCGCATTTTCCATATGTAGAAAAGAAAACTGTAATCGCCTAAATCTCGTAAAGGTCACTTTTCTCTACACACGCATTTTTTTTGCAGACGTCGATAAAAAATTATACATATATGTGTATATATTCATTTTTTTCCCCCGTTAATAATCAACTTCGTTTTCGATAATTTATGTACACTTGAAAATTTCTTTAATAAATCTAATCATTATTTCAGATTGAATGAAAAATAACCCTAGAAGTATATTTTTTTATGCAAATATTTATTGTTGTTTATATACATATATTGTGAATAGAACGAGAGAGAAAAATCTACGATTATACTTTTTCTAATGATTTTTTAAATGGTGCTAGATTGATTAAAAATCGCTCTTAATTCATGAACCACTACAAGCAGAAAATGATACAATTTTATTGCGAAAACTGATGAAACTACGAGTTTTGGTCATTTGATTATATAAAAGAAATGTTTTCTCACAACAGAATCTAACTTTTTCATAGGAAAATATGGCCCAATTACAAAAAAAACCAGCTCATATGTACACAGAGAAAATAAGTACTAACCCAAAAAAATATAACCGGAACATGGAAATTTTCGAAAAGCACAAAAAAAAAGTAAAACAAACAACAAATTTATCGTCCTGAAAATGACTGTATTGCACCCGAAAAATAACGAAAATCTGAGCTCGAAAATAAGTACTAGAAAAAATTCCCTCGAATTCAAAAAAAATTGGAAAATTTCCTGAACTTGAAAACTTAAATTTTGGAGCGTTTCGCACTGCGAGAAATCACCGCTCGGCGCGAAATTTTGGGCCCGTTGCTGGGGCCCTGAATCTCGGTTGGCGCCAGTTTTCTTTTCTGAATGACCGGGGCCCCAAGAGGGGGCGCCATAATTTCAGAGGGGGGGTTGTCCTCCGAATTACAACGAGTGGGACTTTTTTGTATGGGTACGAAGTCGAGGTTCTCGATGGAGAGCTCAGGGCGGATTCCCTGGTTGGCGAGAAAATCTTCAGGGATTGGCATGGAAACCGGAATCGCCGGCGACTTCGAGCGCCAGTACTGTAGTTCGGTTTTACACTTATTGAGTTCCTGTGAGCAGAATAAAAATAATATTCTATTAAATAATTATATAAAAATAATTATAAAAATATTCATAAAATCAAAAAATATAAAATAAAAAATTCAACAAATATATAATAAGATAAAAAAATCACATAAATAATTCCATAAATAAAAATTAATGGAATTAGATATGTTTATGAAGTTTACAACATTCAAAAATCAGATGAAAATTTTTCTTTTTATATTTACTAAAAATAATGTAAAATCTTGAAAAAAACGAATTCGACATAGATCTTAATAAGGAATTTTCTAAACGTGTTTATACACTAGTGATTTCGATTCTTATGAGAAATAGCGAAATTCTATTTTTTATAAGGTTGACCTTAAAAAATTCAAATAAGGAAAAAAACTTTTTATAAAAATCAGTGACACTTTTATAAGAAATGTCCAATTTTTCATAAGAAAGTATTTAAGCCTCATAAATTTCTGATAAATTGGAATTTTTATGAACAAGTTTTTTTGTAAACGTTTTTACAAGAAATAAAATTTTGTAAGAACAGTAATCTTAAAAGTTCGACCTTTTTTTAAAACGAAGAATTTCATCGTCGATGATTTAATGAATTGATTTTGTTGACTATTTATTGAGGCTTCGCTAAATTCACTATTTTGAGCTATAAAATCATTGATGGTAAATCTCATAAAAAAAATTCTGACGTGTTTTTCAAAGTTGTAAACTTTGTCAATATATGTATAGAGTTGATGGAAATCAAGGAGAAAAATATCAATATTTTTACATAATCTCTAAAATTAAAATTAAAAAAATCCTTTGCAATTTATATTATTTTCCAAAAATTGATGGAAATGAATGAGAAAAATTTCAATATTTTTACAAAATCTTTAAAATGAAAATTCGTTGGAATTTACATTACTTTCCAAAAGTTGATGGGAATCAGTGAGAAAAACATCAATATTTTTACAAAATATCTAAAATGGAAATCATACAAATTCGTTGGAATTTATATTACTTTTCAAAAGTTTATGAAAATCAATGATAACTATATCAATATTTTCACAAAATCTCTAAAATGAAAATTCAGAAGATATTTTATAAGTCACTGGGTACGTGGAATAACAGATCCTTTTTTTTGCGTTTTCCCAGTCAAATCAATAATTTATTCTTTCATGAATATAATATGATGAAAGAATAAATGATTGATTTGAATGGGAAAACGAAAAAAAGGATCTACTTAAATGAAAATTATAAAAAATTCGTTGGAATGTATATTATTTTCCAAAAGTTGATGTAAATCAATGAGAAAAATATCAATATTTTTACAAAATCTCTAAAATAAAAGTTATACAAATTCGTTGGAATTTATATTATTTCCAATAAGTTAAATGTTCATGAAGTTTATAACGTCGACAAATCACACGAAAAATTTTGAATGAGATTTACTAAAAATAATGTGAAACCTTCAAAAAACAAATTAAACGAAGATCTTAGCAAGGAATTTTCTAAACATTTTTATACACTATAGATTATGATTCTTATAAGAAATGGCAAAATTCTTACAATTAGAAATTTCTTCTACAAATTCTATTTCTTATAAAGTCGACTTTAAAAAATTCTAATAAGAAATAATTTTTTATAAAAACCAGTGACATTTTTATGAGAAATTTCAAATTCTTTATAAGAAAATATTTAAGCCTCGTACATTTTTTATGAACTAAAATTTTTAAGAAAAAAATTTTTGTGAACATTTCTACAGAAAATAAAATTTTATAAGAAAAGCTTTTATTACAAGAATCTTAAAAGTTCGACCTTTTTTAAAATAAGATGAATTTCGTCGTCGATAATTTAAAGAATTTAGTTTGTAGACGATTTTTCGAGGCTTCGCTGAATTCACTATTTTGAGCTTTTAAATCATTAATGGAATATCTCAAAAAAAAAAAAAAATTTTCGTGTTATTTTTTTACGTTGTAAACTTTGTCAACATGAATTAAATATCTGTTTTTTCATATAAAAACAACAAAAATAGGAATATTCTGATAATAATGATTTTTGAATGAAATAGTTAATAAAAATAAAAAGTAATGAAAATGAGTAAAAATAATCAAAACTGTAGTTACTGAAATCTAGAGAACGTCAAAAATGGTTTTATATTAGTTCTCCAATTCTTAATTTCAGTAACTAAAAAATAAGAGAAATCCTTGTTTCAGAAAAATAATAATTATAAATATTTAGCTAGGATAACGTCGAAAAAAGAAAATTGAGAAAGTGTTTTTACACAATGATTAATAAAAAAAAAAGTAATATACGAAAATGTTGAAAATGTAAGAAACTGAACTCTGGAGCTTCAAATTCTATAAATGTTATGATAATAATGAAAAAAAAATTGAAGAAATACTAAAAGTATTAGAATGCTATGGAAAAACTGTTTTTTTTTTAATCTGAACAAATACGTACGATCTATATAACTTGGAATTCTATATCATCGAATTCTGAAAAAACGTTAAGATAAAAAGTACGAAAATACAAAAAATCTACGTAGATATAATTTTTCCGGACTTTTCAGTAAAAAGACATGTAGACAATTTTGAATTATTGATCTGCAAGGACAGTAACTGTGACAAAATTATTCTAATATTGTATTTATTTATTGTTCGCAGACAAAACGTATGTGTTTTTTAATAATTGTAACAATGAAAATTTATAACATACATGCATAGGCAAAAAAAATTTATGGGAGTTTTTTTTTTTTTTAAAAACTGTCTTGGTATTAATTTCTGAAAAATCTATAGAAATATTAAATTTTGATTCTAGAGCATGCAATTTCAAAAAAATATTTAGAAATTCGTAATATCAGAAAATAATTTAAGTTGTATAAATAATGAACCCAAACTTCTCAAGATTCTTGAAATTTTCGTGATTACTCAAACTTTGTAAACTTTTCAAAGATTCCCTAGATTTTTCGGAATTCCTCAGTTTTTTTTCGTCATTTATGGAATTTTCTGTCATTTTCCTAGATTTTTCGGAATTTCTGGATTTTCTAGATATCCAAACTTCTCAAGATTCTCGAAATTTTCGTGATTCTTTAAATTCTCGTGAATACTCAAATTTTTTAAACTTTTCAAAGATTCCTTGAATTTTTTGGGATTTCTCGATTTTTTCGGGATTTTCCTAGATTTTTCCGAATTCCCAAATTTCTCAAGACTTTCGAAATTCTCATTATTACTCAAATTTTCCTAACTTTTCAAAGATTCCCTACATTTTTCAGAATTTATCTTTTCGGGATTTCCCCATGTAAAATTTCCCGACCCCTGAAATTCTCCACCCCGCACACCCCCAAATCCCACCTGCAACAAAGTGCTGAACTTCCGCGACATCTCCTCGTTCTTTTTATCATTTTCCTCGAACCTCGTCGCGTACTCCGATATCGTCTTTTGCTGCTCCGCTATTTTCACTTTGCAACTCTTCATGACTTTCCGCATCAATCCAAGATGATTGTTCGTCTTCTTCATGCCCTGTTTGATTTTGAAAATACGTTTCTGCAGCATCAAATTCGACTGCGGTACAACCGCGGGTTCCAAAAGTCCAGCTTCGTCCGACGAATGCGGCGGAGAGGATTCCACGTGTCCTCGGGATTTTCTTTTACTGCTCCCCGACTCCAGGCACAAGAGCGGTTTGTTCACGTCTTCGTAAGCTAAAAACGCGAGGGAATTCAGGATTTTTTATTGAAAAAAATCCCCAAAAACGTATTGAATGACAATACCGTAATGCTTAACATTACATGGAAACGTGGAAGCGAGGTCCATGAAGTCGGTCCCAAAATACACGATTTCCGGCAAAGTAGGCTCGATTTTTTCCTTGAAATACTCCATGGCCATGCAGCTCAAGTCGTATAACTCGTCCGTTACTTTGTAGGGTTTTGGGAGACACGGCGTGACTTTTATGTAATGCAGCACGCGATAAACTTCGTCCAGGAACTGCAAAAAAGAAATTAACTCCAATTAAGAGGTCGCATCAATTTTTTTTATATTGCTGATATTGTTAGTTTATCGAAAAATATGAGACACGTATTTTTTTCTTTTTTTCGTATCTCAAAAATTGATTGGAACACGTTGTTTTGAAAATTATAACATTGTGACGTCTTTCTAACAATATGACGTTATTTGCATACTCAGTATATCCATGTATACCTACGGAAATAAAAACTGAAGATAATGAAAATGTTAATTTCAATTCAACTGTAACAATTTCGGCGTCATTGTCAAAATTTTTTTTTTGAAAAATCACTTTTTTGAAGTGTCTTATTAAAATTCAAAGACCTTTTGAAGTATCTTTTATGGGTTTCTAAGACACTTTTCAAAGTGTCTTTGAAAATCCAAAGATATTCTAAGACACTCAGCGTCTCATTCGGAATTTTAAGACACTCTCGAATCTCTGAGATACTTCGTAAAGTCTCTTGTTTGAAATTATAAGACACTCCAATGTGCCTTATTCGGAATTCGAAGACACTTCTCAATGTTTACAACACTTTTTAAGGTGTTTCATGAAAATTCTAAGACACTTCCAAACGTCTAAGTCACTTCTTTGAGTGATAAATGCAACAATTTAAGACAATCCTTCGAGTGTCTATTTTGAAATTAAAAGACCTTTAAAAGTATCATTTCTGGAATTCTCAGAAATTTTCAAGTGTATAAAACATAAGGCACTTCTTAAACTGTCTTTTTCGAAGTTCCAAGATATTCAGAAATGCCTAAAACACTTCTTGGAATGCCTTATTTAAAATTTTAAGACACTCGAAAGTGTCTTGCTGAAAATGCTAAAACACTTCAAAGTGTTTTATACAGGATTCCAAGACACTATCGAATGTCAACACAGTTTTAGAAGTGTCTCATTAGAAATTCTAAAACACTTTTATTTTTTTCATACTGAAATATTAGACACTTTTTGTGTTCAAAACACTTTTGAAGGTGTTTTAAGAAAATTCTAAGACACTTTCAAACGTCTGACACACTAATTCTTGAAGTGATTTATTACAAATATGTAGATCCTTCTTGAAGTGTCTTATTAAAACTCAAAGACCTTCTGAAGAATCTTTTCTGGATTTCTAAGACACTTTTCAAAGTGTTTTTGAAAATCCAAAGATATTCAGACATTTCTAAGATATTTTACAAAATGTCTTACTCTAAGTTCTAAGACGCTCTCGAATCTCTGAGATACTTCGTTAAGTCTCTTATTTGAAATTATAAGACACTCAATGTGTCTTATTCGGAATTTCAAAACACTTTTAAATGTTCAAAACACTATTCGAGGTGTTTTTTTTCAAATTCGAAGACACTTTTAAACGTCTAAGACACTACTTGAAGTGATTTGTAAAAAAATTTGAAGACAATCCTTGAAGTCTTATTTGAATTTAAAGTTCTTGAGAAGTATCTTTTCTGGAACTTTGATACACTGTCAAGTGTCTAAAATTTTTTTAAAAAATTGTCAAGATATTTTGAATTTCCAAGACACTTCTTGAAGTATCTTATTTGAAATTTAAAGACACTCCAATGTGTCTTATTAGGAATTCTGGGACACTTTTTAATGTTTAAAACACTTTTGAAAGTGTTTTAAGAAAATTCTAAGACACTTTCAAACGTCTGACACACTAATTTTTGAAGTGATTTATAACAAATTTGTAGACACTTCCTGAAGTGTCTTATTAAAATTCAAACCTTTTCTGAAGTATCTTTTCTGGATTTCTAAGAAACTTTTCAAAGTGTCTTTGAAAATCTAAAGATAATCAGACATTTCTAATACATTTTACAAAATGTCTCACTCGAAAATCTAAGACACTTAGCATCTCATTCGGAATTTTAAGACACTCTCGAATCTCTGAGATACTTCGTAAAGTCTCTTATTTGAAATTATAAGACACTCAATGTGTCTTATTCGGAATTTCAAAACACTTTTAAATGTCCAAGACACTATTCGAGGTGTTTTATTAAAATTCGAAGACACTTTTAAACGTCTAAGACACTACTTGAAGTGATTTATAAAAATTTGAAGACAATCCTTAAAGTCTTATTTTGAATTTAGAGTCCTTGAAAAGTATCTTTTCTGGAACTCTAATACACTGTCAAGTGTCTAAGACACTTTTAAAGTGTTTTATTTTTTAATTTTCAAGATATTTTGAATTTCCAAGACACTTCTTGGAGTATTTTATTTGAAATTCGAAGACACTCCAATGTGTCTTATTAGGAATTCTGGGATACTTTTTAATGTTCAAAACACTTTTGAAAGTGTTTTAAGAAAATTTTAAGACACTTTCAAACGTCTGACACATTAATTTTTGAAGTGATTTATTACAAATTTGTAGACACTTCCTGAAGTGTTTTATTAAAATCAAAGACTTTCTGAAGTATCTTTTCTGGATTTCTAAGATACTTTTCAAAGTGTCTTTGAAAATCCAAAGACATTCAGACATTTCTAAGACATTTTACAAAATGTCTTACTCGAAGTTCTAAGACACTCAGGGCCTCATTCGGAATTTTAAGACACTTTTGAATCTCTGAGAAACTTGGTAAAGTCTCTTATTTAAAATTTCAAAACACTTTTAAATGACCAAGACACTATTCGAGGTGTTTTATTAAAATTCGAAGACACTTTTAAACGTCTAAGACACTACTTGAAGTGATTTATAAAAAATTTGCAGATAATCCTTCAAGTCTTATTTTGAATTTGGAGTCCTTAAAAAGTATCTTTTCTGGAACTCTAATACACTCTCAAGTGTCTAGACAATTTTTAAATGTTTTTTAAAAACTTTCAAGATAATGTAGAAATTTAACGCTCTGCATTGATGAATTTTGTTGAAATAATTGGTCACCCAGAGCCAGTGTGATAAAACTTCTTTATTTCAATTTGTCCAAATTGAAATAAAGAAGTTTTATCACACTGGCTCTGAGTGACCAATTATTTCAACAAAATTTCAGCATAATATTGTGAATTTCCAAGACACTTCTTGAAGTATCTTATTTGAAATTCGAAACACTCCAATGTGTCTTATTAGGAATTCTGGGACACTTTTGAATGTTCAAAACACTTTTGAAAGTGTTTTAAGAAAATTCTAAGACACTTTCAAACGTCTGACACACTAATTCTTGAAGTGATTTGTAGACACTTCTTCAAGTATCTAAATAAAATTCAAAGACCTTCTACAGTATCTTTTCTGGATTTCTAAGACACTTTTCAAAGTGTTTTTGAAAATCCAAAGATATTCAGACATTTCTAAGACACTTTACAAAATATCTTACTTGAAAATTTAAGACACTTAGCGTCTCATTCGGAATTTTAAGACACTCTCGAATCTCTGAGAAACTTCGTAAAGTCTCTTGTTTTAAACAGTAAGACACTCCAAGATGTCTTATTCGGAATTTCAACACGTTTTTAAATGTCCGAGACACTATTCATGGTGTTTTTTTAAAATTCGAAGACACTTTTAAACGTCTAAGACACTACTTGAAGTGATTTATAAAAAATTTGAAGACAATCCTTGGAGTCTTATTTTAAATTTAGAGTCCTTGAAAAGTATCTTTTCTGGAACTCTAATACACTCTCAACTCTCAAGTGTCTAAAATACTTTTTAAAGTATTTTTAAAAAATTTTCAAGATATTTTGAATTTCCAAGACACTTCTCGAAGTATCTTATTTGAACTTCGAAGACACTCCAATGTGTCTTATCTGTAATTCTGAGACACTTTTTAATGTTCAAAACACTTTTGAAGGTATTTTAAGACAATTCTAAGACACTTTCAAACGTCTGACACACTAATTCTTTAAGTGATTCATTACAAATTTGTAGACACTTCTTGAAGTGTCTTAAGGGGGGAACACCGTGTAAATAGCCAAAATCGTATGTTAAATTCGCGCTTGGATTAAAGGAAAAGTGTAAATGTTAAGGAGCTGAAATTCAACAT
>JAPYZL010099689.1:0-10592 GCA_030522825.1 Platygaster orseoliae
GTATTCAGACACTGAAAGCGATATCTTTCTGAAGCATATTATCGCGGGAATATTGAATGGTTTTTTGTCCGGATTTTGGTGGCGCACCCTGTATACTTTTTATAGTTTTTCGAGTTTCTGAGTAAAGATTTATCATTATTTTTTTTTTAATTCTGTTGTTGATATACATATAATAGAAGAAAAATTGTACAATAATTTGTTTTAATAAACTATTAAAATAAGCAAATTTTGCAAAAACAATGTAAAATCCTTACTCGGCAACCAAAAAGCCATGAAAAGGATATACATATTGCAGAAGAAAAATTTTGCAACAATTCGTTCAATAAAATTGTTAAAATAAACGAATTTTACAAAAATGATCTCTAATTCTTACTCGGCAACCTAAAAAACTATAAAAACGACATAAATCTTGCAAAAAAATATTTTTGCAATATTTTATGAAAATGAATTATTTAAATAAATAAATTTCACAAAATCAGTGTCATTTACTTCTGCAACAACTTAAAAAACCATAAAAAGCATGTATTTTTCATAGAAACAAAGTATTGCAATAATGTGCTTAAAAGCATTGTTATAACAAATTTAATTTACAAAGTAATGGAAATTTGTTGCTCAGCGAATTAAACAACAGGGAAAAGCACATTAATCCTGTAAAAACAAAATGTTTCAAAAGAATAGCCAAGTCAAAATTATCCAGTCAACCAGTATTTGGATATTCCAATTATTGACATTTGTTTTTAATTTTTAAAAGGTCAAAATTGAAAATTGGTTTCCAAATTTTTTGTGGAACATTCTTGAGGGTTTAAAAAAATCAATAATGACTTTTTCGGAAAAACTCTTCTAGGGATCCATCGATATATTCTTTCAAATTTAACTGCATTTCGCCTTATATATGGGGCTTCGCCCTCCGACCCCTACTAGGGCTCTGCCCCTCGACCCCGGATTTATTCATTTTTCAGTAATAAAAATAACATGTACTTGTGAGTCGATTTACTATATTAATTAATTGTTCAAATAGTTGCATTTACCATTTTTTTTTGTTTCTTAATTTGTTTTGAATGTGTTAATTACCTTTTATGTGGTTGGTAGATCAAAGAATAAACAGCACCAGAAATCACTAATGGATAAAGTAAATATTTGAGGTACTTCATGCTTTCGGCATCGAATTCTTGGGTTTTGCTTTCCGCGCTTGAATCTTTGGTCCGATTGAACTTGATTCTAGGGAAAATTCCATTGCCTCTGACCAACTCTGCTCGTAGAATTTTCTTCGATTTCCACATCTGGAAAATGTGTCGAATAAGCAATATATTGATGTAATTTTAGTTAAAAATACCGGCCTTTTTTGAAATTTTGATGTTCTCATTGTTCATCGAAACAAAATTTAATCACCTCTATAATTGTTCCAATTCCCGCAGGCACCAAAATCAGTAACGAAGAGCCTTGGTCCAATAAATATAAAAATATAATTGTTTGATTGAAAGCTCGCCAAACGACAGTTTGAACACTGAGACCTGCGAGGTTATTCTTTTTTCTCCAAAAACTGATGTCGTTTTTGAAAGCCAAAAAGTCGAAACATAACTGGAAAATACAAAAAAGCATATATTTTATTCATATTATCAAATAAATTTTAATTAAGAACTTTTCAAATTTTCCATATATTTACATGCATTCCAGCTATAAAAACCGTCCCAGCCAACAAATAAATATTCGTGTCCGCGAAAATGCTTTTGACTTCGTCGATATCTTTATCCGCAAAACCTAGACTCTTCATTCTCAACATCGCAGCTTCGATGTGCAAAACAAGTCGCAATTTTCCAATGGAAATCGGGTTATAAAACACAGTCAAATTCATCGAATCGTTTTTCTCGAAAATTGGAACTAAATTCGCAGTCCGAGTTTGCAAAAAATCGTAGTTCACAATGGGCCAGTAAAGACCTTTTGAAACTCTGCAAAATAGAAAAAATATATGTATATATATATATATATATACAATTTTTATTTAAAGATTTTTTTTTAATACTTTATTAAGTTAGTCAATTCGGGGGGCAAATTTTCCAGTGGAATCTCGACATTTTCCGTCATTATTGTGAATGCAACTCGACTTCGTAAATGGGAAATTGGTCGAGTGTAATTTTTTTTTGGCGCTCCTTTTTGACTTTTCTCTCCCAGTAAATTGAAAGCTTCCGATTGCGGAATCGCGAATTCCGAGAGTTTTATCAGTGTTTTTGCAGAGTTTGAGTCCTGAAATATTTTTGAAAATTTGGTTTTTTGGTTTGATAGTTATCCAAGTCTAAAATTCAAGGTTGAATTACATTTTACATATATTAGAGCAAAAGTTGATGAGAATTTTTTTTAATTAAGGAAAATGTAACAATTTTGTACCATAATCAAATTGTTGTATGACTCGCTTTCTTTGTTAGTTAAAATTATGTGCAAGTACAATGTCCCATTTTTCCTGGTTTTTCGAGGAATCTCCAGGTCTAAAGGTCTGAAAAAAGTTTTTTATTCGTTAATATTATACTTCAAAAATAATATTGAAGAATGTTTTCAAAGGGATATTGTTTGTCATTATTTATCCAAGTGATATTTATTTGAAATTCTCAAATTTCAATAATTAAAAATATGGTTTAACATACATAACTTCTATAGTTGAAATTGATGAAAATTTATTTTATTATAGGATGATTCATAAAAATAATATGTAAAATAGAAAGTTATAAAATATAGGATATTTATAGATATAATACATAATTTTAAGTTATTTAAAAAAAAGGCAATCCATTGAATGGGTTTTTCACTTAAATTAATCAAGTCAAAAACTATATTATTTAACTATAATGAATGAAAATTACAATAACTTTTTCTATAATCTATTGTTTTTTATGCTTAAGAATCTTATGTTAGTGCTGAAATGATAAATAAATAAATAAATAAATATTGATATTTGT
Source organism: Platygaster orseoliae (assembly GCA_030522825.1). NCBI lineage: Eukaryota > Metazoa > Arthropoda > Insecta > Hymenoptera > Platygastridae > Platygaster > Platygaster orseoliae. Next base: position 2,949 of record JAPYZL010099689.1, read on the forward strand.
AATTCATTCAATAAATCATCACAAATAAACTTTATTTACTGTAAAAAATCATGAATGTTCATTTTCCTGACGAACTTGAAAATGAATTAAATAATTGCATGAAATTTTAAGGCACTATTTGAAAAATTTATTATTTATTTGTTATATTGTTATAATTATTTGTAATTATCAAATTTCAATTATTAAATATGTGGTGTTAATTACTTAACTTCTATAGTTGTAATTCAAACAAATTTTTTTTTATTATAGGATTTAAAAAAATTATACATAAAATAGAAAGTAATAAAATAGAGGTCGTTTGTAGATATAGTACGTTATTTTAAATTATTTAAAAAATAAGTCACTTAATTCGTTAGATGAGTTGATTACTTAAATTAATTAATTTACTCAAAAATTATTCAATTTAACTCTAAAATAAATGAAAATGCCAATTATTTTTTCTATATTCTATTGTTTTTTACGGATCAAGATCTTGAGCTAATGCTGAAACAATAAATAAATAAATATTTAATTTGTAATTCATTCAATGAATCATCGCAAATAAACTTTATTTCTTGTAATAAATCATAAATGTTCATTTTGTTGACGAATTTGAAAATAAATTAAATAGTTGCATGGAACTGTAAGGCACTATTTAAAAAATTTATTATTTGTTTGTTATATTGTTATACTTATTTGTAATTCTCAAATTTCAATAATAAAAAATTTGGTAATTACTTAACTTCCATAGTTAAAATTTATGAAAATTTATTTCATTATAGAATTCAAAAAAATTATTTATAACATCGTAAGTGATAAAATATAGGATATTTGTAGATATAATACGTAATTTTGAATTATTTAAAAAATAAGTGACTTAATTCATTAAATGTGTTCATCACTTAAGTGGGTCGTCTACCTTGGCACCTGAATTTCGAGCGTATTTTTGACGATGGATTACGAAAAAACTATACATGATATTGACACATTTTTTTTAAATTTAATGAGTACAGTAATAAAATTTAAAAACAAAAAAAAATACCTTTTTCTTTAGTTATCTTGGCTTTGACTCGTCCTTGAATCGACCTCTGCCGGTTCGACATAGTAGATTTTGTGGCACGATTTCTGAGCTTCTGAACGTTTAAACATGAAAACAATAATATTTTTTTACTTTTTACTAATCCGACTACGATTAGACACAAGCTTTTTGAAAGATTTCAAAATTTAACAAAATGGCAACGAATTGAAAAAAAATTTCCATTTTCTACCCTCTTTTTCTAGCTGAAAAAAGCTGTAAAAAATTGAAATTTTTTTTTTTTTAAGCTCGTGTCTAATCATAGTCAGATTAGTAAAGAGTAGAAAAATACGATTGTTTTTATGTATCAAGGTTCTGAAGCTGAGAAATCGTGCCACAAAGTTCTACTATGGCAGAGGTCGATTCAAGGACGCGTCAAGGCCGAGATAATAAAAAAAAGGAAATTTTTTTTTATTTTTAAATTTAAATAATGTACTAATAACATAAAAAAAACTTTGTGTCAATAGCATATATAGTTTTTTTGTGATCCATTGTCAAAAATAAGCCTGAAATTTATCGCTCGAAGGTAGACGGCCCCCTTAAATTAATTAATTAATTAAAAAACTATTCAATTTACCTTGAATAAATGAAAATTACAATTATTTATTCTATAATCTATTGTTTTTTATGATTAAAAATCTGAAGCTGGTGCTGAAATAATAAATAAATAAATATTTACATTTGTAATTCATTCAATAAATCATCACAAATAAACTTAATTCACTGTAAGAAATCATGAATGTTTATTTTCCAGACGATTTTGAAAATAAATTAATTAATTACATGAAATTTTAATGCACTATTAAAAATATTTATCCTTTATTTGGAGTTCAATAATTAAAAATGTGGTGTTAATTACTTAACTTTCATAGTTAAATTTGATGAAAATTTATTGCATTATAGGTTAGAAAAAATTATGTATAAAATAGAAAGTAATAAAATGTAGGATATTTGTAAATATAAAACGTAATTTTGAATTATTTAAAAAATAAGTAACTCAATTCTTTGAAAGTGTTCATAATTTATTGTTAAAATAATTAATTTAGTCAAAAGTTATTCAACATAACATATGGGTCATTTCATTGGAGATTTACAGTCAAAATTTTTTTTTCAACCAAATATTTTTTTTCGTGTTTTCAGATCAAAAATAATTCGACACGATTTAATTCGTTTTAATTCAAATTCGACACATTTTTTTTTAATGTGATACTTGAAAATTTCGAAATATGATTTTTTAAAGTTTCGTAGTCTGTAAAAAAACTTTTTTTTATGGCAAACTGTTAAAACAGTTTTGAAGATAAAATTTTCATTTTGCACCTTAATTGTGCCTAGGCGTACAAGCTTTCAAAAAAACTATAGCACATACCTACCGTTGTTTTTTTTAACAACAATATAGTGCATTGTTATAAACAAATTCATTTTTTCTAAACCTGGAACTTTCTTTTTCGATTTTTTTTTCTATAACTTTTTCTTAAATATTTATCAATATGCATGCAAAATTTTGGAGTGGAGAAATGAAAATTGTAGGTGTAACGAATTTTCTTAATCTGACCCGCGCGTTGCAGCGAGCGAGTTACTGTACGCACTTTGACAGCAAGTAATGGTGTACAGAATAAGTTCACTTATGCGTAGTGTTTATGTCAAAATTTTTATTTGTTCATGTTAACACTTGAATTTTACATTTTTATTCAAAAGTCATTTTGAAAAGTGCAAAACGATCACTGGCACGCACGGCTTGCATTCAGTTGAGCCAGGTAACAACTTCAATTTAAAAGTGAGAACATTCTCTTCTTTCTCTGATTTCAAAATTGTCAGCTTTTACAAAAATGAAAAATCAGGAAACAAACGCCCAATCAAAGAAAAATAATTGACAAAGTACAGATTTTTCATACATGTATTGTAAAATAATTGAAAAAAAAAACAAATTATTATTATAAACAATAAAGAACAAGGCAAAGTTGTAAAATTCAAGTGTTAATATGAACAAATAAAAATTTTGACATAAAAACTGCCCAGAAGAACTTATTCTGTACACCATTAACCTGCTGTCAAAGTGCGTGCAGTAACAACGCGCAAGGCAGATTAAGAAAATTCGTTACACCTACAATTTTCATTTCTCCACTCCAAAATTTTGCATGCAAAAAAATAATTTCAAGCTTAGAAAAAAAGAATTTATTTATAACAATGCACTATATTGTTGTTAAAAAAAAACAACGGTAGGTGTGCTATAGTTTTTTTAAAAGCTTGTACGCCTAAGCACAATTAAGGTGCAAAATGAAAATTTTATCTTCAAAACTGTTTTGACAACTTGCTATAAAAAAAAAGTTTTTTTACAGACTACGAAGCTTCAAAAAAATCATATTTCGAAATTTTCAAGTATCACATTGAAAAAAAAAAATATGTATCGATTATTTTCGATCTGAAAACCCCTAAAAAAATATTTGGTTGAAAAAAAAATTTTTACTGTAAATCTCCCATGAAATAATAACCCATATATATCTGATAAATTGAAATCCTGTAATAATAAATTAATAAATATTTACATTTGTAATTCATTCAATAAATCATGACAAACAAATTTTATTTCTTGTAAGAAATCATAAATGATTATTTTCTTAACGAATTTGAAAATTTATTAAGTAAGCATGAAATTTAAAGACACTACTAAAAAATGCACAATAATATTTTTGTAATAAAGAGTTAATGTAAAAAATGTGCTTTTTTTAAATTTTGAAAAACACTCAGTATAATTTATTTTTCACTTCCCATACTAATACATTTTTTATTTAACTTTAACAAAAATGTATGACTCATAATTATTTCAGTTGATTATTTATGAAGTTATTGATGATTTTGAAAAAATTTAACATACATTAATATAGGAACAATATATAACATAATTATCATATAGTTTATTTTAAATACTTGAAATTAATTTTTTAGCTTTGATGCATTTTGTTTATAATTTATTATTTATACTACTTATAAAAAAAAAACTTCATTATAAAGGATTCTAAGAGTTAATTCATGTAATTATTTTTTTTTAATTATATAACAGTATGTGTGTAATTTTAAAACATTTCCAATATGTTTCTTAAATATTTCCGTAAACGAGAATTCTCATGCAAATGAAAATCGATAAAAAAATGTACAACTAACAAAATCCAACCATAAAACGAATAATTTTTTTTGAGAATACTATAAATTTCAAAAATATAAAATCTTAGTGTTAAAAATTTCTAAAGGAAACAGCAAAACTAATAAACAAAAAAATCAATTATTATTCTTTTCCAGTGATTTGCTAACAACAAATTTATTAAAATTGTTATTTATTTATTATATGATTATTAAATTTACCAAAATAAAATTTCATCGAATAATATATAATATAGTATATATTATAATAATTATATTATATAATATATTATTTTTATTATATATAATATTATTATATAATAATTATATATATATTATAATTATTCATAGAAATAAAATTCCATTAAATAAATAAATGAAAAAATCAACTTACATTTCCTGCATCTTTGAATACTGGAAATCCTTGCTCGAGTAAATAAGCGAAGCTTCTTTATTTATCGGTCTTTTAGTCACAGAAGAAAAGAAATACAAATTCAATTTCGGCCCCGAATTCAGGTAAGACCGAAAACAATACTGTTCGTTTTCACATGGTGGCAATGTAAATAATAAAGAAATAGTGTAAATCGAATAAGCGATATACCCTAAAAACAACCCCGTAATTATGATACTAAACGAAGGACGGCCCATTTTATAAATAAATTATATAATTTCGAACTAGATAAAAAACTTGTAATTATTTCATTTTTCTAATAGAACTTTTACACAGTTTTTTACTCTATTAACGATTCATTTTTCAGTTACGGTAAACTTGACTGTCACGTTAGGAAACTTGTTATTTTCAAAAACGATTATTGTTTTTTAATTTCTTAAAGTAAACGTCAGTTTATTTTATGGTGTGAATTTTTTTTAGTGGCAAATGTATGTTTTTTGACGTGCCGCATCAACAATAATATATATATTCATATATGATTTTGACAGTTTAGGATACGTTTGTTTTTGTGAGATAGAAGGTTTTGTGAAGTAAACATGGCTGACTTTTTCCGTGCGCGGCGCATAAATTCAAACGTGTGAATGTTCCCAAACAATTTTTGTTGATTATTAGGATTTATATTTATACTTTCTGTACGATATAGACATAATTATATATTTATAATGTTATGAATAATAATGTATTTGTTTTATGGAAGAAATTTTCGATTTAATCGAATCAGTGTTTTTTTAAGTTTGTAGTGTTGGTACAACTGCTTGCAGACGACAAATTCACGTCACGTGACTCGCAGTTACGGAACCAAAATATTTTTCGACCGATTTGAAAGATTTGAAAATTGTTGAAAATCCACTTGAATCCTAACAAAATCTCAATCAATTTTTGAATCATTCTGTAACATCTAAAAAGAAAGTATCAAAACAGTGAGTTTTCCATTTCATGAAATAACCGGAAATTGATAGAAAATGTGATTTTCTGTGCGGGATATTTTATGTAACGTGTCAATGACAAATATTTTTTTGATTTTCAGTTAATTATGGCAGCCCCAATTGCGAAAATTCTTCGGCCTTTTTTACAAAATTTTCGATCCCAAAGTCGGAGTTTTGCGGACGTCGCAAGCGATCAAATGAAATTTACACTCGCTGGTGCAAATCAGGTTAAATTTTGGCTTTATACATATATTGCTATTAAATTATCATATATTTTATGATTCATTATATCATTTTTATCATTTATATTCATTTTTATAACTTTTTTAAATTTATTTTATCAATTATTTAATCTATATTTAATCTATGAATAAATTAATAAAAATTATTTGAATAGAATTAATTGATGAATAAATTTTTAATAATATAATATTTAATTATTTAAAAGTTAAAAAATTATTAGTCAATTATTTTCTTATCGCGAATTTTATCATATATTTTATGAATTTATTGTATCATTCATATCATTTATATTTATTTTTAACATTTTTTTTTATTTATTTTGTCAGTTATTCAATTATATTTAATATAATTTAATACTAAAAAGCTATTAATCAATTATTTACTTACCTAGAATTTTACTACTATTATGTAACATAATGTTTATTAATTTTATTTATTTATTACCGTGTATAATTGATGAATTGATGTATTGTATTTTGTATTAAATTTATAAATATATTATTTATTCAATTTACTTATTAAAAAGAAAATATTTTTTTATGCTCTCATTTTCATTTATTTTGTTCATACAAATTGAATATGTTACAACAAAAAACAGTTCAAAAGAAAATTTAAAAATAGTATTAATTACTTCTAAATATATATTAGTGAAAATTGAATTATAGAATGAAAAATTTTTAGGTGTTTTACGACCAAGCAGTTGTGAAACAAGTAGATGTGCCATCGTTTTCCGGCTCTTTTGGTATTTTACCGAAACATGTGCCGACCTTGGCAGTTCTGAAACCAGGTGTTGTTGTCGTGCATGAACAAGGAGGCGAAACAAAAAAAGTTTTTGTGTCTTCGGGCACTGTCACAATCAATGAGGACTCCAGTGTGCAAGTAATGATCATTATTATCAAGAAACAATATAAATTTTTTGTAATTTTTTGATTTAGGTTTCTAATTAATTTTATTTAATGTTTATCCAGCGTTTTATTAGATATGTTGATATTTTATTACTAATTGAATCAAATATGAATCGAACATCATTATAGAAATTGTTAAAATATTGTCAAAATTAAATCAAATTATTGAATCTAAAATTAATCAAAATAATGTAAAATTAAAAACAGAAGAACTAGAATCTAAGAAAATGCTAAAAATTTAGATAAAAGAGATCTAAAAATACTCAAAATTAATTTAGATGAAATTTTTGGAAAAAATTATTTAAAATCGATAGAAATTTTCAATTCAAAAGCATCAGTTTTTATAAATCTTTGAAAATACTGAAAAAATCCTTAAAAATTTCATTTAAGTACAGAACAATAATTCTAGAAATATTAGAAATTAATGAAAATACTGATGAATAATAAAAAATCTTATGAATATTTGAAAATATACAAAAGTGCAAGAGATCTATGAAATACATAAAATCAATGTAGATGTGACTTTCCCAGAAATCTATGAAATTAATTTAAAATCAATTGAAATTTGATTTAAAGAGCATTGAATTCTTGAAATCTCCTAAAATAGTGCAAAATTCTTGAAATTGCAAGTAATGATCATTGTTCTCAAGAAACAATATTAATTTTTTGTAATTTTTTAATTTTAGTTTCTAATTAATTACTTTTAGTGTTTCTTCAACGTTCTATTACATCTATTTATATTTTATTCTTGATTAAATCAAATATAAATCAAATATTACTATGGAAATTATTAAAATACTCTAAAAATTATTGGAAACTGATGTAAAAAAAAAATATTTATTAGGTGCGCAACTAAGTTCTCGCTGTTTGTCAGTTGATGGCTCTAGCAGTAAGAGTTGGTCGATTTTGACATATCCAAAACGTCACGAA
>JAPYZL010099740.1:0-12646 GCA_030522825.1 Platygaster orseoliae
GGCAATACTTTGAATGATTCAGATGTAAGAGTTTTTTTATAATAAAGTTACATTTTTATCGAAAAAACAGCGAGAACTTAGTTGCGCACCTAATAACATGTCTGAAATTTTGTTTATCCTTCAATGTTACTTCAGTCGATTTTTTCCATACATTCGTTTTTTGAAAAATACTGGGACTGAAGATATCTCAAATTTTAAAAAACAGTGTCCTGACGTTTCAGGAAATGGACACACAGAAGACGGCTGAATCAAATGGCATCAGTGTGAAGTTACGGAGAACTTCTTTTTTACGTGACTCCAACTTTAATTACGACAACGACGTCGTCGACGTCTGATGAGGGATTTTTTCGTTTTTGAAACCCCTCCTTCCCTCCATCCACAAACAATCGTTTTTTTTTTTTCAAGCGATCTACTTCCTGGTGAGTTTTATGAAAATCATGTTAATTTTTTTCAGCCAACTACTTAAGCGTTGGAGGTGAAAACGAAGTTTTACAGAACATTGACTCGTGAGGTAGAATTTTTTTCCACCAGGGTATCCTACGTTAGAGAATAATTTTTGTTTTACTGGAAACGGCGTCAGTACTTTTTTAAAAAATCATACTCGTCGAGTAAGCAGCAACGCTTTATTATGTAAAGATATATAGTTTGTAGCACCCGAAAGAACAGTCTGTCTTTGTTGTATTTATTGCTATTTATTGGTAGAATTATTTATACAAGAGCAAATGGTGAATGATAAGTGCGTGTAGCGGTGCAACACGATACCAACTCGTTTTCTTATCAATGTTAAGCAATATTATCGAAGTGTCGCTTTATGACTACCGATTTTTCGAGTTTTTTACCATTTTGATGTGGTTTCCAATGAATTAATCCAGGATTTACAGCGATTTGAATTTGGACATTTACATTCCAATGTGACCAACGCCCTGATAAGTGCCTATTATGTAGTATAGAGAAACGCCGTTTTTCCTTCTGAATTTTTTTACCGTAGATAGGGTGACCAGATGATCTATATTTTTAAAATTGGGAAATACGATGTGGATTTAATTTTTTTGACAAATTATGAGGGGTGTCTTTCATTTTGTTATACTCTCTTAAAGTGAATTTGTTAAACACAATAGATTTTAAATACAATCTGACAGGTTCAATTAAAAGAAATGCGGCCAGGCGAATCAGTCAAACTTAACTGGCCGAATCAGTTGGATTGACAAAAAAATTTGACAGAACTCTACTATTACGAGTTGACTAAATTTTTTGTCATGTATATAGATGAAATTTGTTATCTTGGAAAAATAAAGCTGTTATTTCTAAAGTAAAAATCATTGCATCAAAATATTAAAAAAAGAAAGTTGATCGTATTCGTTGGCATTCTGGATTATTATCGATTTTTGAAAATTTTTATTAACATTTCAGAAAAAGATACTCAAATATATATAATCAGTAAAACTTTCTATCTTGTCAAAAAATTTCCTTTTTGTCCTTACACGAAACAAATTTTTATCATTTTCGAGCATTTAAGATTTCCTGATTTGACAAAAGTTTTTTTTTTTATAATACTAATCTATTTATTTTCAAATAGTTTAACTGTAAATATTTGTAGTCAAAACATTTTTGGACATTTTTAATCTACGATATTTTTTCAATATTCAACCAAAAATAAGATAGTTTATTCAAAAAATTTCCTTAGCTGACACATGAATTATGAAGCTAATAAATGATGAAATAATTGATAGATTCAAATATGGAAGAAATATAAAGAGTTTAAGGAAATAAAATTCATTTATAACAAAAAAAAAAAACAATCAAAGAATATATGATTATTTCATAATTTATTGTTAAATTAATTACTCAATAAATTCATGAATTTATGAATTACTTGCTTAATTAGTCATGATAATTATATATATGTATGTTATTTATGTACAAATTTTAGGGAATATTGATACTATAAAATGTTATTGACATTCCAATCGTTGGAATTTTGGATTATTATCGATTTTCAAAAACTTTCATTAACATTTCAGAAAAAGATAAAATTTATAAAATCAGTAAAACTTTGTATCTTTTCAAGAAATTTCCTTTTGTCCTTGCACGAAACAAATTTTTATCATTTTTGGGAATTTAACATTTCCTGACTTGACAATAGTTTTTATTTTTCTATAATACTAATTTATTTATTTTCAAAAAGTTTAACGGTCTAAATATTTATAGTCAAAACATTTTCGGACATTTTTAATTTACGATATTTTTTCTATATTCAACGAAAAATGATAATATTAAAAAAATTTCATAAATCGACACATGAATTATTGAAGCAAAGAAATAATGAAATAATTGATAGATTCAAAAATGGAAGAAATATCAAGATTTGAAGGGAGTGTAATTCATTTATAACGAAATAAAAAACAATCAAAGAATTCATGATAATTTCTTAATTTATTGTTTGATTAATTATTCAATAAATTCATGAATTCTAAATAACTTGCTAAATTATTCATGATAATTATATATATATGGATGTTATTTAAGTACAAATTTTAAGAAAAATTTATACTATCAAATTTTTTTACTAAAATTTCAATCATTACTCGTTCAAAACAAGACATCATCGATTAAAAAGAATAAAATAACTTTTTAATAGCTTTGTTGTCAATTATCTCATGATAAAGTATTTCACCCAAAAAATTTTGAATTGTTATTTCGATTCATGAAATAATTATTTTTCATTTATTGTTACACTTTTTGTCTGTTCATTTCTACCAAATTTTACAAGAGTATGTTCATGAATTTCAGAATAAATGGCCTAATTTTTTATTTTACAAAGAGTTTTTGTTTATTTTACAATTTTTATATAATATCATACAAATTTATTGTACAATAAGACAGATTCAATTAGTTCAAATTTGACTGATTCAGTTTTAAAGTGTATGGATTTCGTTCAAGATTTTTTTTTAGATGGACTGATTTTAATCTCCCTAAAGTTCAAAATGTTTAAAAATAAATTAAAACAAAAAAATCTTTTACAGTTAAAGTTATAAATATTTCATAATATTAAATTTATGTTATATCTAATGTTACTAACTATTTTTCATTTAAACTTGGAAAAACGTGAAAAACCTGTTTTTTTTTTGTTTTTTTTTTTCTTAAACTTTGGAACTTGAGGCACGTCTGATATTTTACAAAAATGTCAATGAGTGCAATCACATAAATTGTAAACATTTTATACTTAACGTACACTCTAGACAAGAGTTGAAAATTTTTTGTATTTTGAGGTCTCAAATAGAAATTTTTGAGTATCGAAACTGGAAAATTAAGATATTCCGACTATCATACATTGTATATTTCAACTTGAAATAGTGATTTAAATGATCTGAGAATAAAAATTCGTCTCATAAATCAAAGAAATGTTTCAATCTCAAAATTACTCAATTTCATAATGAGGATAGAAAATTTTCAAAAACTATGACATTTAAATTTAGAAAAAAACTCAATATCATTTTTTTCCATTTTAGATTGATTACATTTTACTTCCGCAAGAGTTTAAAAATTTTTCGAAAATTAAGTTACCTTTTGACTCTGAAAATTAAGAAAATGAAGATCCTAGTACTTAAATTTCGTAAGTTCATAACCTGTAAAATCAAGTTTAAAAATTTCAAGAGGCGTACTTATACATTTGAGACTTAAAAATATTTTGAGCTCGATAATTTACAGGTTTGGATAGGAAATATCTCGACATTCTAGCAATAAAGAGCAAGCTGGAGAAAGGATATCATTTTCTTAAATAATACTTATTCTTCAAAAACTATTAACAAAGTATGTCAAATTGTATAATTTTGGAAATAAAATAGGACAAACAAGTCGAGGGTAATAAATGGACATTAGGATCGTCTGGTGACCCTACTGAAAACAAAATATAATTTTATAATTTTTTATTACTATTTTGTACTTTACTGGAATATGGTTTCTTGGAGTGGGTTAGTGAAATAAATAAAACAAGGAAATTTTCGTGGCGTTGTGAAGTATTTTTTGTGGGGTAACCACATTTTTTATGTGCTGAGCAACAAGGAGTGTATAAAATAATAACTTTTTCATTCTTTTTGTTTTTACAGAAGAAAAAGTTTGATAGAAAATTCCTTCAAGCTAAGCCAATATCAGAGACCAATTTTGAGACAGAAAACTTTTTAAATTATATTCTAGATGACTTTGAATAAGTGAGGAATTAAATTTATAACTTTATTATGTGATGACAATCAATCTTTTTTTATATGGAAATGAAAATACTACAGAGATATTTTATATTTTGACGTTCATTACAAAGTTTTTGTTTATTTAGGTTATTGAATTCTAGATAAAATTATTCGCGATTCTTCGACGTTCTAGTTTTTCGGAAATTTTTGAAAAAAAAAACTTAAGTTTTCCTGTCACACAAAATATACAACGCAACAAAACGATTTTTCGGAACCATTGATTTCAACGGCCCCAAAAAATTGGACAGGAGAAATCTTCCAAAGGACCGTTTTCACACGAAAATAACGAAGAGAAATTTGAAGAACGGAACGATGTTCTCGATCGCGTGTCATTATATAAAGAAAGAAAGAAAAAAAAATCGTGTTTCAGTGCATTGCACTCGTTGTTTGCACAGAGTCGCAATTATCCGAGTCATAATTGATTTAAGTAGCGGTAGTATAATATTATGAATGTAAATTCGGCCCCGTTACGGAGCGCTTGTACATTTCATCGTGATTCGTAATTTTAGATCTTTTTATAGAGATATATATTATAAATATTATATAAATATATAAATAAAAATATATGAAAATGTTGTGTGCGAGGTGCACACGAGAGTACGTAAACGATATCGGTACACAGTAAATGTACCAAAATAAAGTAATTGACAAAACGTCAAAATACTCAGATTTCATTGAAAACTTTTCCATGAATTTCGAATACAAAGAACGTTGCAAGCCAGTTTAAAATTTTCATTGAAATATTTGTGAATGAATTCTGAGGTATTTTGGATCATCATATTTTCTTGGATTATTTCAGGTTTTTAAGTGTAAAAAGTGGCATTTCCTTAGGAATTGATAAATATTTTGTTTATTTTTTTAGATTGTGTGAATTATTCCAGTAAGAACAAGTAATTTGACAATGGACTTTCTTGATTTCTTTATAGCCATGTTTTTTTAAAGGGACGAAGTTTTGTAACAAATGGAAAAATTAGAAGAAAGTTTACGGCTCATGGAGATTGAAATTTTCCATAAATCATTCTGTCTATGATAATTAATACTGTTTCTGGAACAACATGCAAAAAAAAAGCTGAGTTCCATAATAACTGCCGTTTACAAGCATATAAGATTCCTGAAAACCGATGTTATGAGCGATAGATAATTAAATGTAAACAATAGAGAATGAAAATATCCAAAATTTTGAAAAATGCCATTAGTTGTAGAACATGAAAAAAGTTAACAAAGTAATCTCTCTGACATCGAAGCAACTTAAATATAGAATGATCGATGGAATTGAATGCTAACTGTAATAGAAACTGTTCACGTCAAATTTTCATTTATTTTACGAGTTTACAAGAAATGAGTTTTATTTTAGAAATGTCATGAAATTTTTTGACTTGACATTTTTATTTTTACGGTTTTTCCAGAAATTTTCAGTCCTGGAATTTTTCGTGAAAAAATGTTTATACTGTACAAAACGAGATTTTTCGTTTTCTTCACCCTGAAAGTATTAGAAAATATTTAAACAATCGATTTTGATCGTAATAGCATAATTAACTGTTTTTATATACTTTGAAATTACCAGTATTTTTTTTTCGAGTATTAGAACTCATTGTTTAAACAAAATATTGTTTTATTCGAGCTAGAGTGAATTTAGCATATTTTGACTATTATGTGATTTTACTAAATTTATTGTAACTTTATGAAAGGGTTGCCAGACGACTTAACCTACAAAATATAATAATCATATTTTCAATGAAATTTATGAAAAAATAATTATATACAGGTTTTGTGTATTTCTGAAAGTTCAGATAAGTGAAAAATTAGTTTAATATATGGATAGCTGTGTTTTTTGATGATTTTAGGATTTATAATTCAATAATTATTGTAGTGAATTAATTTTTTTATAAATTTTGATATTTGCATCTAATAATCAATTAAATAATTATTTAGTTAGAGATTCAAGGTCGATAATTATGTGTTAATTTTTAAAAAATTATCTGTATTGTTGATTTCTGAAATTATATTGCTTTATGATGTTGGTATTCTAAAGTTAGAAAAAAAAGTTACACAAATATGGAGGAACACAAAATAATTTATTTTTGAAACTGGGAATTTCAGTACTCAATCTCTTAGTTGAAACTCTATTTTTTTAGACTATTGTATTTTTGATTTCAAAAAACTTTTGAATTGTTATAAAGGAATAAAATATTTTATAGATGAAAACTTTACCTGAAATTAATAAATTTTTTATCGTAAATCATGAGCACTATCAACTACGCAAAATTTTATATTATAATTTGTAAAGTCATAAAAATTTTAATCAAATTCTTCGTAAAATCTTTATTATCTCATATGATTCAAAATTGTGAAAGTGACGAGTCAAAACGAATTGCGATATTTTCTAATTAAAAAAATTTTTAAGATTGATTAGCTTCATGTGATATCGAAATTTTGTACATTTTGAATCTCAAGTTTTAGGTTTTTATTAACTAGGCAACTATGAAGTCTCATAGGTTTATAATAGAAAATTAAAACTTAAGAATAATCTGTGAACTATAAAAATTATTGTAAATTTTTCTAAAAGTAATTTTTTCACGATGTAACACATTTCATAAAATATATAATACAATATGTTAAGAACATGAATTTTATTTGATAAAATTTGAAAATGAAAAAAATTTTAATGTATCATCGTTTTAATTTCCAAACATTTTTTTTTTCTTGAACTATGCCTAATAAAATGTGGCTTTATAGCTTTTTTATGTTAATAATGTAAATTTTTCATGTATATATAAACAGATTTATGTGAAAAATGAAGAAAATAAGGAAAGTTTGACGTGAAAAATTATTTTACAATGTACTTTTAACGGATTCAGAAAGAACTTTTACAAAATTATAAATATTTTCGAAATATTAGCTTTAAAATCAAGTATTATTTTATTTGTTAAAAATGGAATAGTTCAGATTTTGGAAAGTTTCAGTATCGCAGTTTAAAAAACTTGCGAACTCAGATTTTCATAAGAGTAAACATCAAAAATAAAAAATGTATGAATATCAAATATATGTCAAGTTAGAAAAAAAAATTTTTTTTTTTTGAACTTATAATTCTATATTTATTTTTCTTATAATTCATGAGTTTTTTAATAAAATGGTTAATAATAACAAATACGGTGTTGAGGACAAATTTGTTGGTGAAATTTGACATTGTCAAAGTTAGAAAGTTTTTAAATTATACTCTGATTTTACGAAGTTTCGATAGTTTTCAATGTTTCATGTATAATTTCATAATGGAGACATTAATTTTGGGAAACATGATAATGTTTTTTAATAATAATCAGTCTCAGAATGCTTGAATATTTTAATAATGATTTCTCATATTTTGGAGTTTTTATAGTCGAAATTTCAGAATAAATACTACTTCTAATACTTTATATAAAGTACCAAAGTAATCGATTTCCAAACTTTCAAATCTGGATTTACAAATACACAATTGCAAATTTTATTTCTGAAATGACAATATTCTCTTTGTAAATTTCAAACTTATATTCCCAATTTTTTAAAATTTCGATTATGTGAATTCCAAGCATTGAAAACTTTTTCGATGCCAAAATTAAAAACCCCATTACTATAAAATAATTTTATGAAGTTTTTTCAGAATCCGTCACAATAAAAACGGCGAATGTACTAAATTTTCCTAATGCCGATTCCGAAACGACACTTTCGTATGATTTTCCATTGATTTTCCTTCGCGATATCATCGCCGGAAAATCGCGAAATCTCGCGGAAGCGGTGATTTCTAAAAACTTTTTACCTTGAATGAAAATCGGGCAAAAATCTCGCTCCAACTCCAAAGCGCGCCTGAACGCGTGAAAGTATAACGTTTTCGTGTAGATCAACTGAACAATTTGTGAATCGTGCAATTGAAAAAATCCCAAGCAACAATTACGCGTACGAAAAGTCATTGCGTAACGAGGAGAAACGCGTCATCGATGAAAAAAGCGCAATGTCCATGAGAAATTTCTCGCGAGAATGTTATTACGTGAAATGATATATATAAATATATTTTAATGAAGTCTGATACATTCCTGTATTCTCAGTAATTACGGCATTATCGAGTAGAAATACGGTGTATATAATATACATCACGCGCGAATGCGTTTGAAAAATAAATTTCCTTCGAAATGACAAAAATGTTTATTCATTAACATTGCGTTTCTCGAAGTTTGGTTTTTTTGAAAACGTGAATATTCCAGGATCGATAGAATCTCGTTTCCGCTCTCATGGAGATCCAGTTATTCCTTTGATAAACTGAACGCTTCTAGAGAATTCTCATTAAACATTGATTTTTTTCTGTTATTTTTCAAATGGTGTTTTGTTTATTTCTGGATCACTTGATGCACTTTTTGTTATTTTTTATTGATTCAAAATATTTTAGATATAATCTCGCGTTTAGCGAAATATTCTTATACATATTTTTATTTTTGAACAGGGAATCCTATCATTCTGTGAAACTCAATAATTTGATTATTTATCACTTGTCATTCCTATTCTAGATACTTTGACTCCTAATCACTTGTTATTCCTATTCTAAATATTTTGATTCTTTATCACTTTCATATTTTTACGCATATCAAATGATTATGTAAAAACGCTTCCATAATAGCGACTCTTCTGGAAGTGTCCAGCCGAATTCGCGTACGTCATACAAACATTTATAAACCCGTTGTTCCGCGCAGAAACAGAACAGATTGTTTTCTGACAGCACACAAATCAAATCAGATGCTTTGGTCTAATCAATCAACGAATATAAAAAGACCAACTCTGTTCAAAAACACATTTATTATTGAAATATAATCATCAAACCAAATCGATTATTCTAATTACAACCAACAACATCCATGAGTTAACCAGTCTCAACAGAGTGAAATTCGAGTTAAATCCAGTCTTGTGTTAAAAATTAGAATCTTTGGTAATTGAATTCGAGAACTCTGGCTGAAAAACAACAATGACCAATTTTCGTAATAACTTTCGACCCCGATTACCCTCAAGATTCTTTCACTCTCTGAAAGGAAAAATAATTCCGCTACCGTGATTGTTCGCAGCGGACAACATGTGTCGAGAGTAAACAGAAGATGCTCGAACCCTCTCCATTTGAGAAAGCCGGCTCGTTGCCATATACGATAGAGTATAGACGATGCATTATACATACATACGTAGCCAGAGAAATTGGAAAAGATTCTGCGCCTCCGTACAGCGACTCCCACAAGTGCTCAGAGAAAATCTCTTTTTTCACGCTTGAACCCAAACTCATTTAATCGAGAGGTAAAAACTTTTGTGAAATCGCTCTTGTTCGAACTTGACAAAAATTTTCAATCGAAGGATAAACAATATTTAGAAAGTTAGTCAACGCGAACATATTTTTTGATGTTTTCACGAATTGACGTAGACCTTCATTTGAGTTGCCTTTGACTTGAAGGTTTTTTTTTTTTAATTTTCAAAGTAAACTTCAATAGCAAATGAACCCATCATTTATACATCTTTGCATATTCTCATTGTGAAGACATTGCTCTGTTTGATGCATGAATGCGTCATCAATGCAACATTAAAGTAACATCATAAACTTGCTTTCGAATTGCAAAATGATATCAATATCATTTTTACATCACTCAAACGTTGAGCATTAATTCTGCCAGAATTTATATATTTGAGCTAGGATTTTTTTTAAAAAAGCTCGAGTTGATGCATCAATTATATAGACATGTTTGTTCTTTGTAAAGCAGCGTTTTGATGTTGCAATGAATGTGCAATGGTGCTGTTTTAACTTTCGTCTTGTGGCCATTATTCAAACTGAAAATATCTCAAAAAAACGTGTCAAATTATTCTTCATCTCTCTAATTTTTCCACTTTACAGTGCAATACCTCGTTTTCTAACCTCGAGAATCACTAAAAATTCTGTGGTAACCCGAATGGCTGGGAACGAAACATGGTTGAATCATTTCATAGAAAAAAGTTCAAGATCGCGATCTGCATCTCATTTCCTGAAACGTCGTTTCGCCGACACCTACGAGCTATACAGGCCAAGAAATCGAAAAGTCTCGCTCGGTACATGTCCATTTCCCACTTTCTCCATTTTAGCGACGAGCTAGAAGCTAGAGGGCTTGCTTTCAAAACGAATTGCATCTACTCGTTACGCGAGAGAGGCGCTCGATCCTCCTCGCTCGAAACGCGCTGGCATTTCTTCATCGGCGAACGTGTCGCATCGTCTATCGAAACGCCGAATCGTCTTTGTCGGCGTTTCGCAAACCTTCCAGCCAACAGTCACGCTCCCTGATATGTGCACTTTTTCATCAGTTCCGCGATATCGAGGGATTTCCGTGACTTTTGGGCTTTTTTTTAATACAGGATTACTAAGTGTGTGACAAATTCAAAAGTTGGTTTTCCGAATGAATCTGAATTAGCAAATTTGTTGTTCAGAACGATATCAATAAGTAGTCTTTTTTCACTGGATCGTATTGTCTTTTGAGATATGTAACAGAGAGACGTGAGTGTACAACAACAAAAAAACCAGCAATCCTATTTTGCTAAATATATAGAAATAGTAGTATACTTGTAGTGAAGAGTGATTTTGGCAAAGACGGAATAATATTTCGATTTTTTGAATAAATTTTCTAAACAGTGAAAAGCATTGACCAAGAAAAAAAAGACAATTTTGATATACATGTGCGGATAAACGTATTATTTTTACGTATCACAATGTTACAATACAATCGACAATGTTATAATTGATAGTAATGAATTTACAATTTACCTACAATGTTACAGTACAATTATAAGACACTCTTAAGTGTCTTTATATTTTCAATAAAACATCTTTAGAAGTGTCTTGGACATTTCTGAGTATCTTGATTTTGAAAAAGACACTCATAAGTGTGTAAGACATTTAAAAGTGTCTTAGAATTCTTGAAAAAATACTTTGAAAGGTCTTCAAATTCAGAATGAGAAACCTTAAGTGTTTCAGAGACTTCGAGAAGTGTCTTTGAATTTTCGATTAGACATTTCTAGAAGTGTCTTCGTAGTTTAAAATTGTATTAGAATTTCAATAAAATACCCCAACTAGTGTCTTGAAATTTTGAAAGTTTCTCAATATTCTGAATGAGGTACATTGAAGTGTCTCAGAATTTTAAATAAGACACTTCAGCAAGTGTCTTGGATATTAGAAAATGTCTGAAAATTCCAAATAAAACACTTAGAAGTGTCTTGAAATTTTAAATATGACATCTTGAGAAGTGTCTTGGAGATTTCTAAATATCTTAGAACTTTATAGAACCGAAATTCATTGCGTTGGGGGGGGGGGGACTATGAAAGTAGGGAGCCTATTTTCCGGAGTAGAACATTGTAAGTCCTTTCCAAAGTCAAATTCCAGATTCGCCATTGTTCGTAATTACAGATTATACGTATCCCTTTCTATTGATGTTTTACGAGTTAGATTGTCGGAAAAGATGTTTAATATGATTGAATTTGGATGTAAGGATTTGTTGTCCTACATATTTTCAATTTTCTATGTATTAGTCAAGAACAGAGAGATGGTTTTTTTGGTTGTTGTGTATTTCATGATTTTTTACAGTTCTTGAATAGGATCTTACTAAAAGGATCGAAACTTCGAAATAAATAACATTAATTATTGACTGGAAAATCGATTATAATTATTTGATGAATGTTATTCAAAGATTTGTAAGTTGTATTTATTTACTTTTTTCGAATTTTTAGCCGATTTTCATGAAACGAAAAAGAAAATGTACCTACGAAATATGGAAAATCTATTTATAGAATGAATTTAAAAAAAATGCATTTAACTGTTGGCATCTTCTTTCGAGATTTTACAATCCTGCTGAGCTACGTCTCGCTGAGATGAAAAAGGGTCTAAGTTCGTGACAATAGTACAGTCAAATCCAAAAGTCACTAGCTTGAAAAATACGAAATTCCAGTTTCTAGTAAGAAGAGAAGGTTCTAGATTTTTTTCTTCTGAATGCAGTTCAAAGAAATATGATATGAACTGAAAATCATATCGATTTGAATTATAAATTATTGAATTATTGCCTTGAGAACATTACTAATTATTCATCAAGTCGAAAAAAAAATTGAATGCAAAGTTAAAAATGAAAATCTGTAGACGATTTATATAAAGTTTTTTGCTCAACTATATGACTAACTTTAGTATTCGATCAATTTCTTTTTAATTTTCTAGCGAACATTTTGCTGCTTCTCCGAGTAAGATTTTCAAATTTTTGTTTTTATCTATTTTCGCAACATTCAACAGGATGAAATATATTTTTTCCCATGCATCCGTAAAAAAGGCCACTTTATTTCTATGGAATGCGGGAACAAAAGCCCCTTTTTGGGGTACTCGGAAATCAGCGGGA
>JAPYZL010099786.1:0-36438 GCA_030522825.1 Platygaster orseoliae
AAAAATTTCCATTCAGACCCATCTATGGAAAACCTATGGAAAATCAATGGAAAAAAATTTTCCATTGAACTTCTATGGAAATTCTATGGAAATTCTATGAAACGTTTTCCTACGGGTATAAAAACCAGTGACAGTTTTATAAGAAATTTCAAATTTTTTATGAGAAAATATTTTAGACATTTCTCATTAACTGGAATTTTTATGAAAAAAATTGTTCATAAATATTTCTACTGAGAATAAAATCTTATAGGAAAAGTTGTTATTAGAAAAATCTTAAAAGTTCGATCTTTTTTTAAAACGACGAATTTCTTCGTCGATAATTTAATGAATTCGGTATTTTGAAGTTTTAAATTATTAATGGTAAATCTCAGAAAAAAAATTCTCGCGTAATTTTTCAACGTTTTAAACTTTGTGAACATGAATTTACATGAAAATCAAAAATTTACTATTAAATTCATCAAATATATTCACTGAAAAAAAAGAGAGGCGGTAGAAATCTATATTAACAATGTTCTTTGTCGAATCTATAAAACTTCGAATTATCTTGCATCGAATTTTTTCGAATATACATATTTATAAACCATAACAATAATGTATAACTTTAAAAGTACTTTGAAACACTAAAAAACATCACAAAATTCCATAAATATCATAAAGTAGGAAACACAAAAAGTTTTTAAAAAGTTGTTTTTTCTAAATATCTCTGGAAATACACAAAAACTATTAAAATTTTAAATCCAGAGCACAAAATTCAAAGAACAATTAATAGTTCTCCATTGTAATTCAATAAATCTTAGAAAATACAAAATTTTGGGAATAGTTGAAATCGGTGCAAAATAGTACCTATTCATACAAAAAAATACAAAAACACTAGGAGTTGAAAAATAATTACAATCTTTGTAGATGTTCTCTGAAAAGTCGATGAAAATTTAAAAATACAAAAAAATATGAATTTTTAACTCTCTATTATCAGTTCTGATAAATGTATGAAGTTATCCTTACAAATACTGTATAAATCTTGAAAAATAGTAGATGAAATTACAAAAATTTATAGATACTAGAAAGAATTATGAAATTCAATTAGTATCAAAAAATACAAAAACACAGAGAGTCTGTTCGATAATAATAACTTACATAGATATTTTCTCAAAAATCTATTACACGAACAAATTTCTATAAAAATTTGAAGTCCAGAGCGTTAAATCCTCGAAATTAATGTGTCGCGTTTCACAAAAATACTATGAAATTCTTAAAATATTTAGAAATACCATTTTCATAATACAAAAAAAAATCACATCATTTTCTATATTTATTCAGATACGAATTACTTAACAATCCATCACACTTATAAAATAATTATTTTTTTATTTTTTTTAGGGGGAAAGGATTTTGTCCGTAAGTTGTTCAACGAAAACTGCAAAATTGAGGCATTAGATTTCAAAATCCATTTTCGCATTATGTGTCTGTAATTTTATTACTATTATCACATATTTATGAATTACTGAATTACGTGCCATACACGTAAGATATTTTTTTCAGAAGGAGCAAAACCTCCAATAGATATAAATTTCCTTTGACAAGATCTGAAAAAAGCCTGGTTGCTACTTGCTTTTCATGCCCTCAAAAAAATGGTATTACACGAAAAATAGATGAAAGTTGTCAGATTTGCAATGTAAATGTGTATTGGTTGAGTTATGGCAGCGAAATGGGATGTTGAGTGAGGACGCGCGTTTATTATTCGTATTCCAGTTTCAGGGAGCACGAGACGACGTTTCGTGATTAACACCTCAGAGATATTGCACAATAACGCGGTGACATCTGCTGCATTTGATATTAACTCAGATAACCATGTCGTTATTACGAATAAATTAACGTAAATCTACCTTGTTTCAGCATTGAAAATCTTCACGTCATCGAAGATTGATATAAATGGAATGTTTTCAGAAAAAAAATAACATCAAAAATCTTTCATCAAAAAATCAACTTTTTTGTCTTCCTCAATGAAACAAGAATTTTGAACTAAAGTTCTTTTGAATTTTGAAACACGCAGTTTTGCTGTGTGAATAGCGAGCTTGGATATTTTATTATTAATTGTTTAAACTTTTAAAAGTGCATGTATTTCGGATATTTAGGGTCCGAAGATGTACGGATAAATTTTAAACAAAAACTGTCCGTATAAAAACGTTGACCTTGCAACGAATTTAAGAGAAAGCTAGTGAGTTTTATATTCTTGTAGTTACTTTAATAAATATAACATTTTAGACGATTTGTTAGCTAATCACAGTAATAGAAAAATAATCTAATCTTCATTTCCATTCGTAACATGAATATTCTTGTTTTTTGTAATTTTTTACATTATCGAGCACATCGTATTATCGCTTGAAGGTGGGTATGCATTTTAACATATAGTCAGGGTGTCTACTTAACCGGGAAACCGAAAAAAAAACCAGGAAAAAACCGGGAATTTGCTCAAAGCGGCAAAAACCGGAGATGACCGGAAAAATCTAGATTTCTAGTGAAGAATAAGATAAATTTTAACTTTCGAGCGAAAAGGATTTTTTTTGCCATATCGGTCGCCGTTGATAAAATGAAGGTGAAAATTTCTGTGTCCAAACTGACCGGGAGAAAACAGGGAAATGACCAGAAATTTCAAAATAGCCGATCTATAGACACCCTAATATCGTAAAAGTAAGTCAAAGATTGACTATGCAAAAAATCAGCATTTTTCAAGGTACTCTATTTCAAGAAAACCGAATTTTAAAGAAAAATGTTCCCTGGTTAAGCGAGTAGTTGGTGTAAAATTCGCGTCTCGCGACTTTCTCGCTCTATCACGATTTTCATTTCTCAAGTATCATAAAAGTAAGTCAAAGATTCAGTTTGCGAAAAAGACAGCATTTTCCAAGGTAGCCTGTTTGGGGAAAACCAAATTTCGAACAAGAATGTTCTCTGGTTTAGTGCGTAGTTGGAATAAAATTTGTATCTCGCGATATTGTTGCTTCCACAATTCTTTTGTTGCTTAATTTTTATGAAAGTAAGTCAAAGACTGACAATGTAAAAAATCAGCAAAATCTAAGATCCCGGATTTAAGAAAACCGAATTTTTATGAAAAATGTTCTCGCCAGGAAGTGAATAAAGCTAGTAGTTGAAATAAAAATTCGTATCTCGCGAGTTTCTTGTTCCCACGCGATTGTTCTTAATCAATTATTATCAAAGTATATAAGTCAAAGATTGACTATGCGAAAAATCAGCATTTGCCAAGGTAGTCTATTTGAGGAAAACCGAATTTTCAAGAAGACTTTTCCCTGCTCAAGCAAGTAGTTAAAGTAAAATTTTCGTCTCGCGAGTTTCTTGCTCTATAACGATTTTCAATGCTAAATTAATTCATGGTGTCTACTCGACCAGAAAACCAGAAAAAACCTGGAAAAAAACAGGAACTCACTTGAAGCATCGAAAACTGAGAAATAACCGGGAAAATCTAGATGACTAGTGAAAAAAAAAAAAAATTTTCAAATTTCACGCATACAAGATTTTGTCTGCCATATCGGTCGCCATTACTTATGATCGCGAAGATTTCTAGGTCAAAATTTACCGAGAGAAAACAAGGAAATGACCGGGAATTTGAAAATAGCCAAACGATTGATACACTGATGAGTCCAAATTCTATATTTCAGTTTTCAACACGTCCATTCGTTTGTCAAACTCTTCAATTCGTTTTTCTACGGCTCAGAATCGTTCGTGAAACCGAAGAAACTTATTGTGTATAAATAATGTTATTATTAACAAATAAGCTAACACATATATAATTCAGAATTTTATATTTCAGTGTTAAACAAGTCCATTCGTTAGTCTAACTCTTTCATTCGTTTGTCTGGGGCCGAAATTGTTTGTAAAAACAAAAGAATAAAATTATCTATCAATAATTTAGTTAATAACAAATTAGCTACCATATTATTAATTCACAATTTTATATTTAAGTGTTAAACACATCTATTTGTTAATTTAACTCTTTCATTCGTTTGTCAAAGCAAGAGAATGTTAAAAGTCGATAACAAGGGGGTGGGGTTTACTCAAGGATAAAACAAGAATAACCTTTAAATGACTCTTTATTGATCTCAAAATTGACCTTAATCCTAGATACAAGATATTATTCTAATGAAAAGAGGTAGCGTTCCTCGGTGAGCCCGCGAGCGTAGCCCAAGAGTGGCCAGTTGTGTCGTCGGCGTAGATAAATCAAAATCCGCACGCAAGGCGCGGGTTGGTAGCGTGAAGAAACGCGCACAGGGCGCTGTGAACAGCGGCACACGGCGCGAGAGTTGTAGCTTGGGAAGCGCGCACAGAGCACTGCAAGCAGTGGCACACGGCGCGAGGGAGGTAGCTTGGAAGCGCGCACAGAGCGCTGCGTACAGCGGCACACGGCGCGAGGGTTGTAGCTTGGGAAGCGCGCACCAGGCGCTGCGAACAGCGGCAGACAGCGCGAGAATTGTAGCTTGGGAGCGCGCACAAAGCGCTGCGAACAGCGGCACACGGCGCGAGGGTTGTAGCTTGGGAAGCGCGCACAGAGCGCTGCGTACATCGGCACACGGCGTGATAGTTGTAGCTTGGGAGCGCGCACAGGGCACTGCGAACAGCGGCGCACGGCGCAAGGGCTGTAGCTTGGGAGCGCGCACCAGGCGCTGCGAACAGCGACTTAAGGCGCGGGAGGAGTTAGGGAGAGAAGTGAGCTGTGGGAGAGCTTGGCAGGGGTGGTACACGCTCGTGTTAAAATCATACGAGATTTATAGAGCGCCCCCTAGACCAGGTACCCACAAACATTACGTCATACTATGATTATTTAACGAATCTTGTTGGCGCGTAATTTGAAAAACATCACAATTAATCACAACGGAAAACGGATCCTTGCAGTTATTTGTATATCCGTGATGTACGTACAGTGGTGTGCGCCCGTGTGCCAGTGTTTGTGTGAAATATTTACACAACCAACACGAAAATCAACGAAAATATAAAAAGCTTTTGAAAATTCTCGAAAATGGGTCGTGTTTAATATGGTAATTAAATTTTAAATAAATTAAAAATTACAATTTTTTGTAGACAAGGTAAAATGTGTGTGGTACTTTTATCATACAGTTTTTCGACGAATTTCTAACGCATCGTGGAAAATACATAACCTCAAAAAATAATGGAGAAATTTCCCGTGACTTTATGTTTTTGAATTTATGAGTACATGTTCTATAATCTATATTTCCAGATTCTAATAATTATTATTTTTACGGATTCTAACCAAGTTTTCCGAAAAATATATACAGAAATGACCAAAATACTAAAACACGGACAATGATATATCGCGAAGTACATTCCAATACATCCAACTGCCAAACATATCACATTATACAAATGTCACGAAAAGATCACAATTAGGTGCTCTGATGCGCCACCTAGACCAAGTACCCGTCGAAATTCCCCCCTTCGCCCCACCGGCGACTCTCGGCATGACTATCCCAGGCATGGACCATCTCTGGAACTTAGAACTTCTGCCGGTCGTTGACCCGGCACTGCCTTATAAAGGGTCTTCCCCACCTTCGCTCCTGCTTCTCGATGCGCGCGCGGACCCGCGAGTGGCAGGAGTTAACGCAGCGCGCGCAGGGGAGCGTCGGTGGGGAGTTGGGTGGCGTAGGAGTCTGGCCCCGGCAAGGGCGTCGATACTGAGGGATCATCGCGTCGGAATTTTGTGAAAGAGGAGAAAAAAGTTATCGTCGAATAATTCGACGTGTAACAAGAAAATACTTGTCTATCAATAATTTTGTGATTAACAAATGAGCAAACATATTTATCATTCAAAATTTTATATTACATTGTTGAACACATCCATTCGTTATCCCAGCTCGTTCCCTCGTTTGCCCAAGGCTCAAAATCATATGCTTGACCAACAGAATGATTTGTCAATCGATCGTTTTATTATTAACAAATTTGCTCACATATTCATAATTCAAAATTCTTTATGTCAGTGATAAATATGTCTATTCGTGTGATCAACGCTTCTTTTCGTTTGCTCAGAGCTCGAGCTCGTTTGTCCAACGATCAGAATTATTCGTCAATCAATAGTTTTGTTAGAAACAAATATGCTTACATATTCATAATTCGAAATTCTCTATTTCAGTGATAAATGTGTCTTTTCGTGTTTTCTACGCTTCTATTCGTTTGCTCAGGGCTCGAATTCGTTTGTTCAACCGACAGAATTATTTGTCAATCAATAGTTTTGTAAGAAAAATATATGGCCACATATTCATAAATCGAAATTAACTATTTCACTAATAAATGGGTCTATTCGTGTGTTCAACGCTTCTATTCGTCTGCTCATTGTTCGAACTCGTTTGTCCAACTAAAAAAAATATTTGTCAATGAACATCTTTGTAAGAAACGAATAAACTCGCATATTCATAACTCGAAATTCTTTATTTCAGTGATAAATGGGTCTATTCGTGAGTTCAACGCTTGTATTTGTTTGCTCAGCACTCGAACTCGTTTATACAATCAACAGAATTGTTTGTCAATTAATAGTACTGTTACAAACATATAAGCTTACTTAATCATAATTCGAAATTCTTTATGTCAGTGATAAATGGGTCTCTTCTTGTGATCAAGGCTTCTATTCGTTTGCTCAGGGCTCGAAATCGTTTGTTCAACCGACAGAATTATTTGTCAATCAATAGTTTTGTTAGAAAAAAATATGGTCACATATTCATAAATCGAAATTCACTATTTCAGTGATAAATGGGTCTATTCGTATGTTTATAGCTGGTACTCGTTTGCTCAGCGCTCGAACTCGTTTTTCCAACCAACAGAATTATTTGCCAATCAATAGTTTTGTTAGAAAACAATTAGCTTCTATATTTATAATTCGAAATTCTCTATTTTAGTGATCGGTAGGTCTATTCGTGTGTTCAACGCTTCTATTCGTTTGCTCAGGGCTCGAATTCGTTTGTCCAATCAACATTATTATGTGCCAATCAATATTTTTCTTAGTAACAAATAAGCTTACATATTCATAATTCGAAATTCTCTATTTCAGTGATAAATGGTTCTATTCGCGTGTTCTATGCTTCTATTCGTTTGCTCAGGGCTCAGAATCGTTCGTTCCATTAACAGAAATATTTCTTCATCAATAGTTTTGTTAGAAACAAATAAGCTCACATATTCATAATTCGAAATGCTCTATTTCAGTTATTCTCAGTTATTTAAGTTATTTTCTATTTCCTTTTTTCAAATGGGCTTGCTCTTTTTTGAACACGTCCATTTGTTTATCCAACTCTTTAATTCGTTTGTTTGGGACTCGAAATTGTTTGTCAAATCAATGAAATGAATTGTCTACGAATAATTTTGTTATGAACAAATAAGCTAATATATTTGTCATTTAAAATTCTGTATTTCAGCGTTAAACACGTGCATTCGTTTTTCTAAATCTTTGATTTGTTTGTCGAGTGCTCGAAATCGTTTGTCAAATCAAAGAAATTTATTGTCTATCAATAATTTTGTTATTAAGAAATAAGCTTTCATATTTATGAAATAGTACAGTTTTGCAGTGTCAATAGCGAGCTTGGATATTTTATTATTATTTGTTTTAACTTTTGAAAGTGCATGTATTTCGGATAGTTAGGGTCTAAAGATGTAGAAATAAATTAATAAAAAAATTAGTTCCTCTAAAAACGTAGATCTCGCAACGTGTTTAAGAGATAGCCAGTTAGTTTTCTATTCTTGCAGTTGTTTCTAGTGATATATCTCACATTTTAGATGATTTGTTGGTTCATCACAGTAATAGAAAAATAATCGAACTTCATTTTTATTCATTACAGGAATTTTCGAGTTTTTTGTAATTTTTTACCTTATCTAGATCATCGTATAATAGCTCAATAATGGGTGTGAATTTCAACATATAGTACAGTTTTTCTGTGTCAGTAGCGAGCTTGAATATTTTATCATTCATTAATTAAACTCTTAAAAGTGCATGTACTCGTATTTCGGTTATTTAGGGTTCAAAAGTGTACAGATAAATTTTTAATAGAAACCGTTCGTCTAAACACGCTGATCCTGCAAAGCATTCAAGAGAAGCTTTTAAAGCTCTTTGAAGTTACTTCAAATTCATGAATATGGTGATTTCTGCAAAATTTATTGCAGATGGATGTTTGCAGACAATGAATGTTCGAAATCTCGTCGATTGAGGGAAAGGAACATGTTCTGCGGCATTAATGACGCATAACCGTCACATAGAAGTTTCTGGCGTTTGGCCAGTGTCGCCCTAGTTCACCTCTATTTAGGGAATCCATCACCATGGTTAAATCGTTACTTCAACCTTGGGACGAGCCCGCCCAAACTCATGGTCTGGCCATGGACCTGCGAATCATTAATCTTAATCTAAAAAAACGTACAGCCTTTACGAATATCCCTCTCTAAACCGAAACTTACACGAGAGCGACATGCAAAGCTGCTCAAATTTTTTTCAAATTTTCGTGCAAGAAATGTGACATTAAAAAATTACAAATTAATTAACATTTTCCAATCTTATGCAAATTTTCCGAATTTTCAACGTTATTGATGATCTTTCAAATTCTGAATATTTTTCGTTTTTCGATATCTGATAAATTTTGAACATAATAATCATTGTGCAATTTGACTTTATTAAATTGAAAAGTGTCCAGGTAATTAAGTTTATGTGAATCTTGAAAAATTATAATACTGTATACATGTCAAACAATTATCACTATTTCGCACTTCTTATTGAAAATCATCTAAAATTCCAAACTTACAAACACAGTTAAACGATCCGAACTCGAAAACTCTTCATATTTCATAAATTTCAATAAAGCCGAATGAAAAAGTAAATCGATACCATGAACGAGTCATTTAGCGAGCGCAGAGTATCCGATTATTGTGGCATTAGTGAGTTTCATTAGACCACTCTTCCCCGAACAGTCTGACAGTTTTTCTGAATTAGAATGGCAATACGCGAACTGATAATTTATAAGGTTACATTATAGTTACGCACAGGTGCGCTTAGTAGGGCAGGGATGTGTGCATATATTACGTAGATCGCTAAATTGTAAAAAGCGAATTCATATGCGAATCATTAATACTGGAAATGCAGCGTCGTAATTTCGTCATATCGAATGTACAGCGTGCTAACGTCAACGAATCCCCTCAATTTCGAGGATCGTTACTTTTTACGCCAGCTTGGATATTTTAGTTTTTTAAAGTTTTCCACGTAAAGAGATAACAAGTGAGATAGAGAAAGAAAAAAAATTGTCGTCCGAAGTTATCCAAAATTTTGGATTTGTTACCCATGAGTCCCGGAAATTATTGAATTTATGGAAATGGAAATGGAAAATTTTAATTTTTTTTTTTTGCACGAATTTTTTGTTACTATATGCTAAATGATTTTTGTCCTGAAAAGTCCTGTCCTAAAAAATATAAATTTTCTTTGATGAAATGATTTTTCTTTACCTCAATCTAAAATTTCCTTAATAGTGCCAATTTTCTGCTGTTCTATCAATGTTGTTTTCACGTTGTCCCACTCGGCGAAACATTCCATTCCACCATGTACTTTTTCGTAGTAGACGAAGTAGCCACGATGAAAAGCAAACATGAGTTTCCACTTTCAGCAACATTTTTCTTGCATTTTCTCCGGGGAAAGGTTAATTTTTTGAACGACCCACTCTGCTTTCTATCGCCCAATTCTACACCGACGACGTAGTGAACGTATGATTTCTCAGTGCGGAGCTAACGTTCGTTCATTTAAAAAAATCGCGTAAAAAATGTAGGTCCTATTCCAGTTTATTGCTTTAAACTCGAGCACTTACGTCCGCAAATAGCGTTTCTTGCAAAGAATAAAAATGCAAGAAATTCATCTACTTAATCTTTCTTTGAAAAAGAGACGTGTGTTTACAGAAATTGAGTGCTAAACTCTTTTAGGCAAGAAATTTCATTTCATTGAAAAAAAAAAAATTACCAAAACTTCCGTGAGACTTTCACTGTTATGAAAAAAAGCATGGTATAATCATTTTTGTTCACAAGATATGATAATTACGTGAAGCAGGTTGAAACCTTTACCTCTGGGAATATTTATACGCGGCAGATTCGTTTTCTCGCGCGTCCGTACTCTGAAGTCACTGAAGAATAATTTTCCCCATCGCCCATTTCACTCGCAGACGGAATGGAAGAGCTGAATAATAATTCTCATTTTAAAGTCCCGGCATCCTTGGATCTATGTAGCGAAAGAACATCGCTAAAGATGAGGCTTTTTTTATCACCTCAAACAACGCATATTGTAGGGCGATGATAGCAGGGAAGCAGGGGCGTAGGCAGAGGGGGGTTCAGGGGTTTTACCTCTTACAAAATTTAATTACAAATTATGATAATCAGGACGGAAATAGTTGTTTAGTTAGAAAAGGATTGTTTATTGAAATAACTAGGTCGTATGTTATGATAAATAAATAACTTAGCATTTTCCGAATTTTCGTAAATAATTTGCCGTTTTTCAGCAAATAGTTTCAGTACTTTTCTTATAAAATTATTTTTTCAAGCTACTTTTGAATTTCGTCGATTGTGGATCAAACTACTAAATCCAGAGGAAAATTCATTTTCTGAATAACTCCACCCGGAAAATTTTTTCTGTCTACGCCCGTGCGGAAAAGCTTTATGAAATTCCGAGTCACAGCTGCTCTTAGCGCGCTCTCGATGCCCGGAACTCGTTCTGTAAACATCATCGACTCAGCATTGTTGATTACGGGATAAATTATACCGGCGAATAGCGCTCAGCGTTTTTCGATCTGAAAATTTCTCGACCCCGGAAAATTCCGATTTCGCCCGTCCGTGGATTTGCATTTTTCAACGGGCCGCGTGCATTCGGGCGTCATGAATTGCATATTTTAATGCCAAAAGTTTCGAGTGGTTAAACTTCCAGCAGTAACGAACAGCTACACCGATAATTAATCGTGCATGAACGACATTCGTATATTACTAACCTAACTTTTGAATTGATTTAATTACGTACAGCGCGCAAGTTCCGTATATCTTTCAAAGAAGCACCGCGCCAAGTTCAGAGACCCTTTTGAGAGCTCCGTGGCAAATCTAATGACCCGTTTTTGAAATTCGATTATTGCGCTAACCCAATTCCGCCTTTACGAACGAAATAAATGACACTGGCTACGAAATTTTAATGAAATTTAAATGAAAATGTTGACAAAGTTTACAACATCGAAAAATCACAGGATAATTTATTTTCTGAGATTTGAATTATTGATTTAAAATTTGAACCAGAATTCGAATCAGAATTTTTGAATTTAGAATTCAAACCTCAGAATTTGAATCAGAATTACTTAATTTGGAATTCAAATTTCAGAATTTGATTCAGAATTCTCAGAATTTTTAAATCCTTGAATTTTTTTCACTGAAATCAGTGAATTCGTGAATTCATAATTCAAATTTACGAATATGAATCAGAACTTTCAGAATTCAGTGAAGTTTCACAGTGAATTCTTTCAATTTATTCTTTCTTTCAGGGAATTCTTGAAATTTTTCAGTGAATTTTCGAATCTAGAATTTAAATTAGAATTTTTGAATCTAGAATAAAATTTAATAAAATAATTTTCTAGTTTATAATTTGAATTAGAATTATTGAATCTAAAATTAGAATTTCAAAATTGAATTGAGAGTTTTTGAAATTAGAATTTAAATTTCAGAATGGAAATGAGAGTTTTTGAATTTAGAAAGAAAATTTCAGAATTTGAATAAAAATTTTTCAACTAAGAATTCAAACTTTAGAATTTGAATCAGAATTTCTGAATTAAGAACTCTAATTTCTGAATTTGAATCAGATTTCTCAGAAGTTTTTAATTCTTGAATTTTTTCACTTTATTCTTAAATTCATAATTCAAATTAAAGAATATGAATCAGAATTTTCAGAATTCAGTGAAGTTTCATAGTGAATTCTTTCAATTCGTTCTTTCTTTCAGTGAATTCTTTCAATTCGTTCTTTCTTTCAGTGAATTCTTTCAATTCGTTCTTTCTTTCAGTGAATTCTTGGATTTTTTTTTCAGTGAATTTTTGAATTTAGAATTTGAATCAGAATTTTCGAATATAGTTTTCAAATGTCAGAATTTGAATAGGTAAGATTTTTTGGACTTAAAATTCGCATTTCAGAATTTGAATCAAAATTTTTTAATTCAGAATTCAAACTTTAGAACTTGAATCAGAATGTCTGAATTTAGATTTCAAATTTCAGAATTTGAATCGAAATTCTCAGAATTTTTGTATTCTTGAATTAAAAAAAAATTTCTTGTTAGGGGCTTTGTCGAATTTGTTTTTTCAAGGTTTTATATTATTTTTGGTAAATCATTGAACAAAATTTTTTGTGTGATTTGTCAACGTTGTAAACTTTATGAACATTGTATAAAATGTGAACGCAAATCTTGTATATTTAATTTATTATTTTTATATCGTAGTCTGATTTTCGAAAAAAATTTTCATTCGTTTCTCGATTTCCAAGTTCATTGACAGTTTCATTCCTTCATTCTCAATTTTTCTTGAATCTAAATAAATATTGTCCGATCACATTCGCACTTTTCTCCCAATAATCTCGTGGGAAATCGACTTTGAAACTGCGAATACCAATTTTCCAGTAGCTCCTAGTAGATAATATACATTATTCAAACAGTCTTTGTTACATGAACGGATCGAACTGAATTTCGATGTAACACGTGTATTAACTTCTGCATTGTCAGTGCAACTCCGTAGAACTATCGGACTTTTGGAAAAGGCATGATTGAAACTTTGTGGATAAGGATAATGGGATTTTCCTAGTTTTGCTGCTGTACGTTACAAATTTGAGTGTAACTGAGGAGTCATAGTTTAAGTGGCAATTTTGGCTCAAACTGTTCTATAAATGGTAAAATTTACACGAATAATGTCGTACTTTACCTAACTCTGCCTGATGAGAAAGCAAAGATTTTCGATTTTTGAACATTCCATGAATGATTAAATGAATTAAATTTTAAAATACAAATATGTAAATGAATAAAAATTTACATTACGACGGGAAGGAGGAGGGCGGTATATTAATTTAGTTATATAAAATTCTACAGAAATATATCAGTACCTAGAATTTTGAAAAAACAACAACGAGTTTATAAATAATCATTAAGTAGGATGATAAAATTCCATCAAGGAATATAGCGAAAAAATGAATATTATAAATAATTATAATATTCATAATTTATGGCATTTTCACAATTTAGTAGGATTTTCTACTGACAGATTTTTATGAAACATTAAAAAAATTATTGTTATTCAAGTATGATACATATTTTCAAACCTTATATTAAAGGTAAATTAAAATTATTAATTTCGAAATTTAAAAAATTAGAATAATGAAAAAAAATAACTTCAAAAAAAAAATTAAATTATTCATTATATTAAATTTTTGATATTATTAATTAAATGAAAATCATCTTAATCTTGAGATTATTTTAAAAGTTTTGAAAACTATTTTTACTAACCATAAAAATGTCAAAAGTATATCTGAATTTTATTGAATCAAATTTTAGAAACAAATGTAGGTTATTTTTAAGTATACGAAATCATATTTTCAATAAAAAAATACTGAAAAAATAAGTACCAAGAGAGTATACAGACACTAAAAGAAAATAGGTTATTTCATGTGGAAAGTGTTACCTTTTTTTGAGTAAAAGCTCGAGTTTGCAAAATATATATTGACTCTTTTTACGTTTCGTTCGCCCTGCATGTACGTTTTTAATGCAACGCCTTTAAAAATCATAAAAAAATCGATGCGAATAGCTAGACTCATTTTTTCGTTGTAATTTAAAGTTCATCTTGCTCTAGAGTGATTTAAAAAGTCACGCAAAAGTGGGAATTGACGGTTGAATATTTTTTGACATTTAACATGTGACGTAAGTACGTATACGTGCATTCTGTACCTCTCGAAGCTTTACATCCATTGATTTGTTCGTCTTTGTCATCGATCGAGTGCCTGGCGTCCCATCGAAACCAAACTCAACAACCTAAACACTCACTCCTATTGAGCTACAGAGCTCGAGTAAGTGCCAATTAAATACACGATTGGAAATTATGTACCTATAGGCAACAAAAAGTTTTTGCACTTTGCAAAATTTTTTACGTTTAATTAAAACCTTTCTCGTAAACCCAGTCTAAGTTTAAATGGGAAATAAAACTTCTGAAAATTGTGTGAAGATATAAGTTATTCATTTTTTAACTACAATGGTTATGGAAAATCAATAGTAGTGAAAAAATAAGTTAGAAGTTTAAGGTTTTTCACATAGTAATAAAACGTATGTTTTTACACTCTTTTTACGTAACAAATCTTGAAGTCATATCTTATCCTTTGTCTTCAAAATCAAAGTTCTTCATTTCTGTCACTGAATCAAGAAAATATCTTAATAATAATAATAGTCTTTTACTTCATAACTAAATAATCCAGTTAGAAGTTTGAACTCATTGCGACTCAATTCCTGAAAACCGATACTATCTTTAAAAGGCTCCCTTCGCGATTTTACTACCCAACTTCCGAAAGCTAAATGTTTCATCAAATCCTTTTATCTGAAACATTACGCTTTCTCGCCTTAACGCGTTTATTATCATACTGCTGAAAATTGCATTAACGTCTTACTCCGTTCCCAAACAAATAGACTTGTAAGATTTCATCGTAACAAGTTTTAATAGCTCCCCTCGCTCACGGTTCCTCTTTTGGTGAGCCGTAAACTTAATGGTTTGTTGATAATTCGTGAAATTCGACAAAAGCACGCCCGCTTTTCTGTCGCGCGGCGTTAAAACGTCTTGTTAAGGGCGCAAAGTTGATAATTAGTTTCTAGGCAACCACGTATAACCGAAACACTGGCGCGATGTACTATTATTCATCCTTCCTTCTTCCTTGAAAACACGCCCGCATAAATCAACGAGAAACCTGGTGTAGTTGGCGAGAACCACTATATTCACGGAGCAACTTCTTTGACTTCACCGGCACAATGCCTCTTTTTCGCCTGCGGATCAAGTGCTAATTCCTACTTGTTTTCTCCAAGCGCCCTCCTGCGTAAAACGACTAAGTGAAATTAAGTGAAAAACTGTGTTCGGAAAAATCGTTTGTAATTAGAAGAATTCATAAAACTTTTGAATTGAAAGTAACCGTTTATGTGAACGTTTGAAGCAACCCATGAAAATATTACAGAAAAGCTCAAAAATGTCGATGGACTTATAATTTCAAAAATATGCAAAATAGTGGATTTTAAGGAAATATTATTATCTCAAAAATTCATGAAAATATAATAGAATTCATTAATTTTGAAAAACTACATAGGTAAAGCAATATGTATAATAAAAAAATGTGTAGAGATCTGTTACCTAGGAAAATTATGAAATACGTCAAATTTGTACAATTAATAACTTTATAGTATTGAATTCAAAAAAATTAAATTGACATTATTAAATAACACTGAAAAACATGACACATAACATGATACTAGAAACAAATATAGTACAATAAATATATGTAGATATAATTTTTTTACATAAATATAAAACTTATCATTATTTATTGAACCTGAGGTGCTAAGGCAGAAAATTACGAAAATTATTAAAAACGACTATGTGAAATTCAGTGAAAAACTGTGTTCTGAAAAATAATTTGCAATTAGAAGAATCTATTAAACTTTTGAGTTGAAAGCCTCAGTTTTTGTGAACGTACAGAGCGATACATGAAAATAATACAGAAACGCTCAAAAATATCGATGAACATATAATTAAAAAAATAAGAAAAATGATGAATTTTAAGGAGATTTATCATCTCAAAAAATTATGAATATCCATGAAACTTTATCAAAAAATATTATGGATGAAAATTTTTCTATTATTTTGAATTTTTAAGTAATGTAATTTGGCATTACGTTATAATTAAAAAGAAAATAAAATGAAAAAGTATTACAATATAATAATTTTGCGAAAATGCATAGGCACAGCAATGTGTATAATAATTGAAATCTATTGAAATCTGTTACTTAAGAAAATTATGAATTACAATTTATAATTATATAGTATTGAACTATAGAAATGAAAATTGACATTTTTCAATAATACTGGAAAAAATGACACATAACAAACATAATACTGGAAATAAAAAAAGTACAATAAATATATGTAGACATAATTTCCTCGCATAATTATAAAATGTATCCTTAATTATTGAACATGAGATACAGAGGTAGAAAATTACGAAAATTATTAAAAATAGCTAGTGAAATTGAATGAAAAACTGTGTTCTGAAAAATACTCGTTTGAAGTTGGCACCGCCATTTTCGAAAAAGGGGAAAATTTTTTGAGTTCTGAGTCTAAAAGGTATAGTACTGAACTTCTTTGCCAATTTTGCAAATAGTTCTACAAAATTACGCCCAACCACTCCAAAAATGCAAATTTTGATTTAGCGCCGAAAATTCCGAATAAATGAGTTCTGATAAGTTTTTTCGGTTCAATTAGAAGAGTTCTGGAGTTCTATGCAAGTTTTGGGAAGAGTTCTGCAAAAATTTGCGAAATTTCAGCACTTTAAATTTACGACAATACAACTAATTACTTGAATAAAATCGAAACTAATAAGTTCTCGCAATAGTAAAAAATGACTTTCTTTTAGAACTCTACAAGAAATATACAGAAAACTATTCAGAGTTCCTGTCCGAAAAAATTAGTTATTCATTGATTGATTTATGATGCAAATCAATGTACGACTAAAATCGAAAGTAAAGATATCTCGCAAAAATGGTAGAGGACTTTCATTAAATTTAGGACTCTTGCAGAGTTATCTAGAACTCTAATCAGAACTCTTGTCCGAAAAAATTGATTATTAATTAATAATTCAATAAAATTCTCAATTAAATAGAAAACGAAACTAATGAGATCTCGCTAAAGTGGAAGAGGACTTTCATTTAGAATTCTTCCAGAGCTATCCAAAATTCTATTTAGAACTGTTGTCCGAAAATATTCATTTTTATTTGATAATTAAATACAATGCTTAATTTGATAAAAACGAAACTTATGACTTCTCGCTAAAGTGAAAGCAAATTTCATTTAGAACTGTTGTAGAGCTATCCAGAACTCCACTCAGAGCTGTTGTCCGAAAAAAAAATTATTAATTAATATTCATATAAAATACCTAATTAAAGAAAAAACGAAACAAATGAGTCCTCGCAAAATTAGAAGAAGACTAAGAAAGTTACCTGGTTGAGCGAGTAGTTGAAATAAAAATTCGCATCTGTCGAGTTTCTTGATCTATCGCGATTGTTATTGCTCAATTATCATAGAAGTAAGTCAAAGATTGACTATGCAAAAAAATCAGCTTTTTCCAAGGTACTTCAATTTTCTTGAAGAAAGTTCCCTGGTTGAGCTGGTAGTTGAAATAAAAATTCGTATGTCGCGTTTTTTTTTATCCCCTTCGATTTTTGTTGCTCAATCTTTATAACAGTCAGTGAAAGATAGACTATGCAAAAAATCAGCAAAATCCAAGGTCCGCACATTTGAGAAAACCGAATCTTCATGAAGAATATTTTCGCCAGAAAGTTGATTTAGCTAGTAGTTGAAATAAAAATTCGTTTCGTGCGGGTTTTTTCATCCTCCTCGATTTTTATTGCTCAATTATTATAAAAGTAAGTCAAAAATTGAGTATGCAAAAAAATCAGCATTTTCCAAGGTGCTCTATTCTGGAAAAACTGAATTTTCTTGAAGAAAGTTCCATGGTTAAGCGAGTAGTTTAAATAAAAATTCGTATTTTGCTAGTTTCTTGGATCCACGCAATTTTTCTGCTAGATTATCATGAAAGTTAGTCAAAGATTGAATACGCAAATAATCAGCATTTTCCAACGTACTCTATTCTAGAAAAACCGAATCTCTTCGAAGAAAGTTCCGTGGTTAGGCGAGTAGTTTGAATAAAAATTCGTATTTTGCGAGTTTCTTGGGTCTATGCGATTTTTTTTGCTCGATTATTATAACAGTAAGTCAAAGATTGAATATCCGAAAAAATCAGCAAAATCCATTTTCCTGGATTTGAGAAAACCGAATTTGCATGAAGAATTTTTCCTGGTTAAGCGAGTAGTTGAAATAAAAATTCGCATCTTGCTAGTTTCTTCGGCGATCACATTTTTTGTTGCTGAATTATGATATCAGTCAGTCGAAGAGTGACTATGCGAAAAATCATTACTCTCTCAGGTCCCGGATTTGAGAAAACTGAATTTTCTTGGAGAAAATTGCCTCCAAAATGTGGTTAAAGCTAGTAGTTTAAATAAAAATTCATATCTTGCGAGTTTCTTGAGTCCACGTGATTTTTTTTTGCTCCATTATTATAAAAGTAAGTCAAAGGTTGACTATGCAAAAAATCAGCACATAAATTTATTTTGAGATATGTTTGAAACAAGATATTACTAAAGAAGTGTTAAGAAAACTACAAATCTTTTTCATACTTAATTTTTTCATAGACATTCTTATCTTGAAAATTTCTGTTACAAATGATAATCTATATAGATCTCAATCTTCGGAAATCCAAGTCTTAACCATTTATAAAATACTTAAGACGTATAATATAGAACTCTGCAAAAATGCTGAAAATATATTAAATACTATTCAAAAACATATATTTAAATTTACTGACAGTCCCAAAAAAAAACAAACATACAGATATAATTTAAACGAAAATCTAAAAAAATACAAGAAATCTATGTATCTTCAAAACCCAGTTCATTAAAATATTCCTAACAATACGAGATGTACTTCTTTAACTAGTACACATACTGCTATAAAAGCGTTACTAGAAGACAAAAGAACTGAATCATTCTATTCTCATGAAAATTTTTATTCACATTCACTTAGAAACTTTCATACTTTGCAGACACAATGCCTTTTTTTCGCCTGCGGATCGAGTGCTAATTCTCCCTTGTTTTCTCCTGGCGTCCTCCTACGTTATTAGCAATTTTCTCCGTTTTATTGAAAACAGTTTTGACCTATATTACCCGTAATAAAAGGCAGTATTATTCCGACCTTCATAATATAGGATTTATTCCATCTCCAAGCGAGTATCGATCAATTTATTATATTTATCAGCTTATTTATTCACTTCGACGTAATACTAAAACGATGCAGAACTAAAAATCATTTTATTATTCATAAACGTTGAAATGCTTATTAAATTTTCATGTTTAAGTAAGGAGTTATCCTCTTTGCAGGAAATAACAATGAAAAAGTGGAAATAATATTTTTTTATTAAATATAGTCCAATTTGATATGTAATTATTTTACTGTAAATTTATAAATTCTCTTTTACAATTATAACTGGCAATTAATGCAGTATAATCCTCTGATTGTTAGTAAATTATTTTCATTATTTTACGTTTTTAATGATGTTTGTTCAATTTGAATTTTAAAAGTATGAAAAATCCTGAACATACTCTCCAAAAACACGTAGATATTGCGATGTTGGTTCCACTTGAAATAGCGATCCACGACACTGCCAAACTCAAACAAACAGGAAGATGATTTTCGTAATCATCATATTTTCCAAAGCCCTGTAAATCTCGAAGGATAATAAAATGCACTTTGTTGAGGACAATCACAGAAGTATCCCAAGTTTGTACGCTTGCCAAACGCATAAGACTACAGATTTACGTAAGAGCCAACCGTCTGCTAAGATCTTTTACCTTGTATATGCGTTTATTTCGCGAATAAAGCGACGATAACTCGCTGGTGAATTCGTTCTTGCTGAAACTGTTAACTCTCGTAAGGAAATGTTCCAGAATCGCGATGCTCTTTTGGTAATTGAATCAATGACACGAGAACTGAAGCAATCGCTTGTCCAAGATATAGATGTTTCTTCCGGCTTTCAGTACTTTAAATATCGCAGATTCGTTCGTCTTTGTGCTTCAAACTCCCCATTCTCGGGCAAGAAAAGATTTTCTTTGTGATACATGCCTCGCGGGATGAATTTTCTTTTACGTTCCTGCTGTTTTCTCTATTTACAACTTCAGTCGATTCAACGGCTTCCAGTAAACTTCCTGGTTATCATCACTGGAAGAGAAACTTGCAGTTCAATGGATTCTTGCATGAGGAAGTAATTAATTTATATGTTATAATAATAATGGTAATACATATATAATACATATACAATTACGAAAACTCGTAATGGGATGCATACGAAAAGATTTTCACAATACACCTGGAGGAGTAAATGCTGTATAGGAAAGCGTGCAAAGCACAAAATCCTCTCGGGCCTGATCGATAAATCACGTGGAGAGTGGCGAGCGCGCAACCACAAACTGTAACTCGTTCCCTCGTTTCTGCTGTGTAATTCGAGTTTCTATATCGATCACCATTGCGCTACGCAGCGTGCCACCGTTTAACCGTTTGTCAAAGTCGCGCTAAAATGACTCGTCTGCGGTTAATTCATTGGAAACGAAATCGGCAGCGCGACTCATTAAGCGTTTGCTGGATCGTGGAAAAGCCGATCAATCCGGGCATCCAGTAAATCATGGATAAATCTCCAACAGCCCGAGCTAAGAACGGCTTTTCCACTCAGCGATGCAACGCTTCAGGCCAAAAATCCAAGATTACACATAGATCGTTTCGCGACTTATTCGTATTTTTCTTGGCAGAAACTCCATTTTCACTCGGACTCAAAGAGTTTTATTGTGAAACATTCGATAAGTTCATACTTTATTTTTCAGTAAGATGATAAAAAATTGAATTCAATATAACATTGAATATTATCATTATTATTATAATATATTGATAAAAAAATATAGTATTTTATAATGTAAAATATATTTTGAAACATTGTATTATGATTTTTATAAATCGTTTTCTCTTTATAGTAAAAAAACTTTATCCCGCTAATTCAGTCAACACTAACCTAACCTGACTTCTTAAGACTTAGCACTTTATACTTAAGACTTAAGACTTAACAATTAATACTTAAGACATAATACTTAATACTTAACACTTAATACTTCAGACTTAACACTTAAGACTTAAGACTTAACACTTAACACTTAATACCTAATACTTAAGAATTTAATGTTTAAGACTTAACACTTAATACCCGAACACTTCTGAACATACCCGATCATACCCGAACA
Organism: Platygaster orseoliae; assembly: GCA_030522825.1. Classification (NCBI taxonomy): domain Eukaryota; kingdom Metazoa; phylum Arthropoda; class Insecta; order Hymenoptera; family Platygastridae; genus Platygaster; species Platygaster orseoliae. Next base: position 21,183 of record JAPYZL010099786.1, read on the forward strand.
TTTCTGAAAATACTCGAACACTTTTCAAAAATTATAACTTCAATCTGACAAAATTTATGTATAATAAAAGATTCCCATCTATATACACATTTATATAATGAAAAAGAAAAAACTTTTTTTTTTTTTTTAAAATATACCTCAAAAAGAAACTGAATGGGGTTGCGCGCCCATTCATATTTTAATTAATTTAAATTATTCCATTCAGGTGTACTCATTTTGATTCCTATATATTTTCTTACGTTGAGTTATTGTTATGGCACTTTATTTCATCACAGATTACTTTTTTTTTGTAATTTGTTTCCGGTGATTTGTCGTATTTTTTCATTTTAATTCAAAATTCAGCTTCGTCATGAACTACGTATTATTTTCATCTGTTTTTCTTATTTCACAAATCCAGAACATCTCTAAAAAATGCTGAAAAAATTCGTCGAACATTCTTTTCTGTATCGAAATACAAAAATCATCGATTTTTACATATATTCCTAGTGGGTGAGTGTTTCGATGGCAAAGAAGTCAACGGTGAAATGATGTGTCCCGCTCGGTAAAATCACAAGAAAAGCGGATTTTCCCCTGGGACACTCGATTCACTCGCGCTTGGGAAAATATTTCATCTACAAAATGGCGAACAACAAACATATTTCCAGAGCATTATTTCGAAAAACTGAAATCAAATTTCAGACTGGTCATGAACTATAACTAATCTATCTGAAATTTATGACCTATTACTTATTTCTTCCAAGGAAACATAAATTTCAAATTCGCTAATAAAATCAAGCGAAGTTAGCAAGAATTTTAATTTTCGTTTGCAAATCAAGGAAAAATCGTTTTCTTCCAAATTGAAGTTTTTCTTGCAGATACTATGAATGGTCTAAGTTTGCGAAATATTCTCGCGTGTGAAGAGAGTGAGAATCCATTTTGCAAGTATCGAAAATTCCCAAACTTTTCAAGTACAGTAACGTTGAGGAGACGGCATCTTGAAAAAAAATCAATCCTAAACGAGATGACGGAAACTTGGCGAGTAAAGAAGACACTTGTTCCCTTGCGGTTTTCTGCTTCTTTTTCGCATTCTTCTCCATCCCTGTAGTCTGGGAATAAGAGGCTTTTAGCGCCATTGATTTATTTTTATATTGTTGATGATGAATAGTGATTTTTAACGACTTTGACTCATATTGATTGCCAAGGATCCATCATTATCTATTATACATATAATAAATTTATCAAGTCAAGGAAAATGCGAAGAAATATGTTGTTCATCTTCAAATTTTGATAGCAAAAATCAAAAAAATGTAAGCTTCGCTTTCTCCGCTGACATTAATCGTTCCAAGCGTTGACAAGTCACTTCCCATCAAACTACCATTTCTGAAGCCTCAACGACATGAAAACATCTCGAGAATGTCACCGCGTTCTGACTTGGCGCAAATTTTTTTCACGGAGGGAGAATCCGCAAATAGAAAAGAAAAAGAATTGTGACGAAGACCTGCCAGTCGGCAGTTTATTTTCTTTACGTACGTTGTTGAAATAGTTGAGTCTCGAATCATTTAACCCTTCAACTATGAACATTCCTTCATTCCAGCACGTGGTACCAGAAGAAATTTTTTCACTGTAAACTACATAAATGTTCACGAAAACAATCTTGTTTCACTATTCAATACTTTATTTCCAAATAGGAACACTATTTCTTATCTTCAATAGTCTGGAAACTTGGTAGATTAAGTTCCTGCAGGTAAATATTAAAAGCCAACTCGGAAAAATGCTCGAACCCGCAGATTACCAACGAGCACAATGAAAGTGAGGAAAAACGACCTCGCTTAATAAAACTGCGATGTAATTAAATCTTTTTCATCAGTCGCGAATGCTGCGTGCTCCTACTGAGCACGCGATTTTTCCACTCGGCTTTAATTAATTTGTTGAAATGTATGAATTAGTGCTTTCCTGCTCCGACTTTCATAACGAACAAAAGTATCTTGGTTGCTATGGTTGGGCAGACATCCAAAGATATAGGTGTAATGAATTCTCTCGCTTTCGAGATCGATGCACTTTTCACTTAATAAACAATTTTATCGCCAGTATCGGCAATTTTCAAGAGAGGCTCGTTTCGAATTAATCAGTGCTTCCGCGTGCTCGCGCAGCGAAAGGCAATATTAGCTCTAGTGTTGTGGAAATTAGATTAATGGCCCATCTATCGAAGCTCGCGTTTTGTCGCATCAGATCATTGATCATCAACGCGAGATGAAACGTGGGGAATGCTTTGTCGCAGCAAGTATAGATCTTCACCGAACAAAAGCACTCAATCTCTCCAGGACAAGACGTTGTCGCAGCCTTCGATAAAATATCGAGAAAAATTTTTAATATTCCTTATTACCTTTTCCCTGTATCGTTGAGTGCTAAACCTGATCATGATATGGCTTCACAAGCATTATTGGAACTTAGAACTTGGAAGTTCATCTCAGATGGAAGGCATGACTTAAATGATGCATGTAAAAGTACTTATAGATACAAAAAATACTTCATAACTTAATGACTGTAACTCAAAAAAATTTCTGACAAAAGATTTCTTTTGCAGGATAATCGTCAATATTCGAACCCGAGAAAAAGCTCGCCAAGAGAACTACAAGTTTCCGGTAAGTTCCTGCAGCAATTTGCATGGTTTTTTACATACTTGCGCCAGTTCTTTCGAATTTGTATTTCGCCAACTTCCTGGCTACTCTTGCATTTCGAGAGTGGCGAATACGTAAACGAGCGTCACCGCTAGATACAAAAGTACGCCATTGCGAAACTCGAATATGCCGAGCTCAGACATGGCAATGAGAGTGAATTTCCTTCCTATCTCTTTCGTGGTCTGGAAGAATATTGTCTCCAAAGAGTGCGATGTACCCTGAATTGGGCAGGCAAAATTTGCGGAAGGGAATCTGGAAATACATAGTTGTATAAAATGTCAGAATTTTAATTACACTGAAGGAAAAGATGTTATTTCATGTCAAAATCCAATCTCACCCTAATTTCGTAACTACGCTTCTGACCCTGAATCGTCCCCATACGATTTAACTCCCGCGACACGCCGTTAATTGAAAGTTCAATGAAATCGACCTTTTGCAGGAGCCGGCAATTTTCCTGGTCGCTGTCTCTTGCCGCACTTTAACTGTTGATAAAGTGAAAGTGTATTAGCAACGTATACGAGTATAAAGCCTAGGTTTGTTGTTTGGTTAATCTTCTTAGCGGAATTGCATTACGTATTCGATTACATTTCGCGGGTACAACAACAAGCGCAGTGCGATTCGACACTGTTCCCTGAAAGGTTGAAGAATGTATTTCGCCCTCCGTGGCAACGGAAACGATGCGCCATTGTCCTCGATTTTGGGATCGATATTGGATTTCTCATCTAATTTGGTTTGGCGCTGTTTTGGTTTTACAACAATCTGTTTCCACGGTTTGCTTTTTCGACCGCTGAGAGGCAATTTTTTATTGATTAAAGTGGAGTCATTAGGAAATGTTATTTAATGGAGGAAAAATATGTCAGTGAGTTTGACCGTTGACATTAAAAAATAAAAATATCTTAATAGTAACAGGAAAATAGTTTTATTATTCGATTTTATTGAGCTGGTAAACGTTCAATTCAAACTAGGAAACTTAAACAATCGTGATTGAGTCATCCTTCTTAAGATATTCCGAATACGGCGATACGGTGAATTTTTTTCACTTTTTACTTGAGGTAACTATCTAACCAGAATATAGAATCACCTGAATGAAGTATTCCGCTCTCGTGAAAAGTTCGTGATTCCGCGCAACATTACTAAAACGCAGGGGCGTTGGCAGATGAAAGATTTGGGAGGTTTATTTTCAAATAATACCTTACCTAGGAGTTTTATAATTTTTCAAATTAAAGGATTTCGGAATTATATGATTTTCGGAGTATTAAATATCATAGTTTTCATGTTTGTATGTGACAGAAGAAGATTTTATTTTTTTATTTTTAATACGTTACAAGAACTAACTGTCATATACTAAAACAATTTTTTTTCTTATTACAATCCATTATACATTTAAACATGTAACTCGAACGCATTGATCGATTTGTACGCGTGATCGTCGATCGTAATGCGCACATGCGCAGTAGGCTTCTTCCCCGAGATAGAGAAGAAGGCTATTTTCGAAGTCGATGCATGGTCGATATTCAACCATATTGGAAATTGACGAATTCAACAGGATCAGATCGGTCCTTTACAATTCGGTCGTTTTTTGTTGTTTATTTTGTGAATTCGTTGTTTAGGAGCACACGATTCGGAAGTGTGGTGAGTTTGGGGTCGAGTGATGGATTTTTTTCGGTGATTGGTGATGGGGAAGTGTTTTTTCTTAATTATATCAGCGTCGTGATTTTTAGTTTCAGTTCGGAATGGATGAATTTTCCCATCGATTTATTCTTGAGGACTTTGAGATGCACATATCTGGATATCTGTGACTGATTATACGGCGAGTTGTATATCTCGATTGTTCTCTTGGAGTTATCTGGTTTTTGGAGACGCTGGAGTTCAATTTGAGGTTAATTGGATCTTGGAGGTTTTTGTGTGAGCAAGAGTTCTTTTGGAAATCAGAGGGCCCCATCAAGGAAAACACTTTTTGGAACCTGGATTAAGATAATTTTTTTTATGATTTGATGAAATGCCGGGGGTTGTAATTTATTTTTGAATTGATGATTTTTTTTCTTATGTGATATTTTTTTTGTGATATGATTTTTTGTGAGGACGGAACTATTAATTTGTTTATGTATTATGCTTATTATTTGATTTGTTGATTTATTGATGGGAGAGGAATCGATTTTTTTTTGTGACATTTTATTTGGATTATGGATATTTATTTTGTTTGTTGGATCATGTGTATTTTTATTATATGATTTTTTTTTTTTTTTTTTTTTTTTTTTTTTTTTTTTTTTTTTTTTTTTTTTTTTTTTTTTGGTTTTGGTTTTTTTTTTTTTTTTTTTTTTTTTATTTGGTTTTTTTTTTTTTTTTTTTTTTTTTGGTTTTTGTGTTTTTTTTTTTTATTTTTTTTTTTTTTTTTTTTTTTTTTTTTGATGATAGATTATGTTGTTTTTTGATTTATTGATGGAAAGGAGGGATCAATTTATTATTGGAATATGGTATTGATTTTTTTTTTTGACTCGATTTGTTTAGTTTTGGTAATAGAATTAGAATTGAGTGGAAGATTGTTATCGATAAGGAGACATTGCGTTCATTATTATTATTATGATTAAATGATGGGATGATTTATATTATATAAGATATTTGGGATATTATACTGATAAATATATATATATGGATATTTCTTTTTCTATCTTAGAGATGCATTGTTGATTTTTTTAATTACCTTTACCATCATTATAAAGAAAGGACGTTATGATTTATTTTCCGTTTTGATGAAGATTATGATCTGGAAACGTTACAAACATTTCCCAATTTGGATTCACTGTAATGGCCTTTTGTAGAACAATGATTTCATTAGGAAGATTAATAAAATCATGACATATAATGGCTTTAAGGCATCTCCTTGTATTATCACTTCATTCAAACAACTCTGGAACAGAGAATTCCACGCAAATAACAGAAACAGCAGAGATTTCACCAGAAACACTCTTATAATGAGAAATTGCTAGGTATAATAGGATTACTTAGTAGTTACACAGGTGTGGGAATGTAACGCCAGAATAGAAACAAGTTAACGGTGGACTCAAAATATTACAGAGAATTTTACACTCTCGCTCGGCAAATTGCTAAATGTGCAGGCGATAACATAAATCCACTTATGAAGAGTTGTTACGGCGAATTTCATGTGCTTCGATCTCATAGTAAATTTACTTTTAAAAAATACAGGAAATACACCTTCATATTTATAACTGAAGTTCTTATCTTTCGTTTTTCCATACTTATCATTATAATTAATTAACTATAAACATCGATATTTATCTAAAATATTCATACTATATTTATAATACCAGACAAAACCAAAATTAAGTGTTCAGTATATACCCAATATCGATTAAACTGTATCAGAATAATCCTTTTATTCACAGTAAGTCTCTCCCACTGAGATAATCGACCTAAACTTTGTTAGGCTAGGTTATCGACGTGAATGCGGTCACCTCAGACTCGAAATGTTACTCCAGATCTTCGTCGAACAAGTCCGACTGAAACCTCTATAGCGAATGATTCCAAGTCCGAACTTTTATCGGACACTCCAACTTTTTTTCAGCCGATGCCTCGAAATAGTTTGAGCCACATGGAATGCCCTTTTGTTGTCCCGGGACAGTTGTTAAAAGTATCGAATGCGAGTTTGTATTCGACTGCAAAATCGCGGATAGTCTGAGAAATTCAGTATTGGTGACAAGGTCGTGAAGACACTGCAGTTTATATCTTTTTCAAAAAAAAAAAAGAAGAAAGAATTCGATAATTAAAAAAAAAAATTATATAATCCATAAAATAACAAAATCATGAATTTCATAGATAATCAAGATTCAATCAAATATATCCCTATCTCACAAAACCCAAATAGTTTCCGTTGAGAAACGTCTTGAAAAATATCATCCCCGAAATGTAATGTCTTTTCATCTTTACCATCTCTAAAATGTTTCTCCGACCATTTATTGTCAACTCCACACATTCCTTGAACTAATTGAAACCGATAACTCGACTTTTGCACCGTGCTCTCCTACTTTTCGTCCTTTGTTTCGCATTATATTTCACGGATTTTGATCATTCCGCTCGATGGGGCGCGAAACTTGTTCGTCTGCGAGATTAAGTAAGACTCCCTCGAGTTTTATTTATATATAGAAGAGAAGACCACGGACGAATCGAGGCGTACATCCTGATAAGCGAGAAAAATGCACCACAGAAACTGACATTCAATATATCGACAAATTTTCGATGCTGCCTCTGAAAGATACGAGCTTTGAATTCGTTTTGTACGTACATACCTCGATGTGTAGAGCTCAGAGGTGTAAGTAGAAAAGAGTTTTAGGGTGTGAAAACTTCTTCTGAAATTTTGGTAAAATTAATTATTATTTCTGGTCAAAAATAGTTATGTACCATCAATAATATCATTTATATTAGTAATTGTTCAAGAAATCAGTAAAATTTAGTTAAGATTTTTCTCGGTTTACGTTCTTGGTAGGAGGTTTTACTTGTGGATTGTCCGCGACTGATAATAGTTCGACGAAATCGCGCTGATGATTTATTCTCCTTATCCCGTACGGAGACAGTGCTACAACGTCCGTTTTAAGGTAACGAGGCCATTAGTATCGCTGTCACGTTCATGTACGTGCTGCCAAACTGAAGACAAAAATGAACTCGCGTGTATGCACATGCGTCCGACAAATCTGCATAAACCGCGCTGCCGTTATGTATGAATGTGCTTTTAACTTTTCAGCGTACGGTCATTTCGCACGGTTCGTTTAACGGTCCACATTTTTACCATCAGCCAGCCCCTTTTTCTGACTCTACATTTTTACTGATTTAGCCATTCATCGCGGTTTCGAAAAAAGGGAAAAAAAGGTCGCGAGCCGTTTCATGTCTTTTCACTTTGGTCTGTTTCAGGTACATGCACATGATGTCACGAGGGTAACTCAGGAACTGAGTTTACATTATTGTTAATGGCTTTTGCATAACTCGAAATAATCCAAAGCCCCACAAAATTTTGATTGAAAAGTTTGTCTGAAGTCTGAAAAACCGTGGAAAGTGCGAAATCTGGGCAGGGCAAAAGGTCAGTGATAATTATTTTAGGAATTTCATTCTGCGCTTCGGGATGCTTAAGTGGATAATTGGGGCGTTTCACGAGATTTCAGCGAGTGAAGTACTTGACCTCTTCAAATGATTTCAAGGAATTTTCCATCGGGCTGTTTTCATTTAACGACCACTTTCCCGCATTTCACTCATTTCTCGTTATAAATGATCGACGATGGGAAATTTCGTTTTCTCACCCAAGTTTTTTAGAAATCAATTAACGGTAGTGAGTGCAACTTTTCTAATATGGTTTGTATAATTTGAAAAGTGATTGTGTAAATTGTAATTGAAGTAAGAAGGAAAACGCATTTTTTCTTCACAACTTAAACATTGTTTAATTTTTTCTTCATTTTTTGTAATGAAATCAATGAATTCGGTTGTTATAATTTTTCATTATTGACTATCTAGTGCAATGGTGGGATTTTTCAATTTTTGGGGATTTAAAATTTTCATGTTAAGTAATTGCTGAAGTTCACAGTTGCACATTTTTGTAATTATTACTTTTCATGAACATGTTACAAATGTGGAATCAGATTTTGATGATTTTAAAGTCGCTTGGGTAAAAATTTTTATTTTCACTTTACAAACTTTTTTGTACTTTCTATATTATTTAGTATTAACAAAGGTTGAATGATTTTCTGATTCTATTATAAATATCTATGAGAATTTCTAGAATCTAATGCTCTAGTGTACAAGGTAATGAAAGATTTTCTGTACTCATATACAGGGTGTACCAAAATCCCCGTACTAAAAAGAAATCTAATATTCCTTTTTGTATTTCAAGTCGAAAAGTCTTTTGCCACTTTTTACAAAACTCAAAATCAAAAAAGTTATTCAAATTTGAAATTTAAATAATAAACGCGCTTTTACGAGGAGTGGGGATAAAAACCACGTACCAAAATTTACTTGAATTTTTTTCATATTTTTCTAAGTCGAAAAATCCTTGGCCACTTTTCGCAAATCTCAAAATCAAAAAAGATATTCAAATTAGAAGTTTTCTTTCTTTCTGATTTCTTAGATTTCTCAGATTTCAAACTCGAATATCTTTTTTCGTTTTGAGTTTTTTGAAAAGAGGCAAAGGACTTTTTGATTCAGAAAATGATTCAGAAAATTTTAGTAGAGTTTGATCCCAGATTTTTATCACCATTTGTTAAAAAAGCGCATTTATTGTTTAAATTTCAAACTTGAATAACTTTTTTATTTTTGAGTTTTTTAAAAAGTGGCAAAGGACTTTTCGACTTGAAATTCAAAAAGGAATGTTAGATTTTTTTTTGGTACGGGGATGTCGGTACCCCCTGTATAATCGAGAAAAATGTAGGTGAATGGTATTTTGTAGAATTTTTGAATTTGATAAGTTATTAGTGTTTGGTGAATTTTGAAGTATATTCCAGCATTTTTAGAGATTACGAGTATTTCTGTGAATCGATCTAGAAATTAAAGTTTCATAGAGTTTTGGTACTTTTAAAAATTCTGAAGTGAAAATTTCTGGAAAGTAATGCTTTAAAATTGATATTTTCAAAATTTGAAAATAGTTAAATAGATTTTACAGAAAATTATTTGTTTTTTATAAAAATTTCCTGTAATTTTACTTTTATTGGTAATTTTTCAGTATTCATTTGAATAAAAATACTGTCATAAGTTTCAAGATATATTTTTAAAATTTATTTTTCCAATCCTGGAAGTTGAAGAAATACTTAAGAAGATTATACTTAAATATATATCTTAAATTTTAGTATTTTTTAAAATTGCCGAAAAATTACCTACCGAGATTTTAAGTATTTCATAGACTTTCTGTAATTTTATACTGTTTGGTATTCATTTTTTTGCATGTTTTAGTCATTTTCAAGATTTATAGCATTTTTTGGAATAATTATACACATTTTACACATTTCATGTTTCATACGTATTAAGTAAATTATGAGATTTTTGAAAAAAAAACAACATAATTTTCGTGAATTTCTGTCACTTTTTAGTAGTTTTGTAATATTTATATGATTCAAAAATTGTTTACATAACAATTTTTCCAGGACTAGAATTAAAAACTTTTTATTGTTCCGTACTATTCTTTAAATATTTTTTCTTATTGTATTGCATTTTTTCATCAGTACATATATTCATCGCAAAATTTAAACCATATTTATCTTTCATATGTTTACGTGAAATAATTATCAAATCTACCCACATTTCGAAAAGTTTTAAACTTGTAAAACTCACCTCTGCCCCTCTGATTACACTACATAAATTTAGAAAAAAAAAAACCAAACTGGCAGCTTTATACTCCTGCATATTCAGGTGATTCGACAGTAACTGCAGCTGTGCATTCCCCTTCGCTATTTATCGAAAAACGCAAACGTGTCCCGGTGCCGTTAACTAAAAATCAGTATCCAGCACGATATAATCGACTGTAACGAACAGACCAATCACATTGAAATTACCGAGCTTTCGTGACAAAAAAAAGCTTTAATTCTAACTCGTGTTTGGAAACTCGCATGCACTGTGCTCACAATCGTTCCGCAATACCATATCTCTTATAAAGTACACTAACGAAACTAAAGTCATGAGTTTCCAACAAAATGAAATGGAATTCACTGGAACTGGACATTGTTTCAACTACAGTTTTAGTAGCCAAACTTATGAGGTTCGTAGGCCAAGTACGACTTGTGTTGGGCTATTTCTCGAGCTTTTTTATGACAACGTCGTGATATCACGATCTTAATCACCTTTTCCGAATGTGAAACTCGCTACTTACTATAAAAACGGAGCCTCATATTCATTGCAGGCTCACTCTGATATAATCTGTTTTTTCAAAGGCTATAAATTCAGTGAAATCGAATCAGTGCTCTGTTCTTTTCTTGTTTCTTCCGTTATTTATTCAGTTGTTTTTAGACAAAGAGATGAAATCCAATTCTGGGTTGCGTAACCTAATCGAATCATCAGTGGAAATGAAGGTTCAGTTGTATAGTCTCTGACTAGATGGTCGATAGATACAAGCTGTTAATCAAGTACATTGTCAGGGCTGTAACTAGAGTTAGTGAATAGAAGTTTCTCAACCTAGGCTTGTATGAAAGAAGTAAAAAATGTTTGAAAATTTCCGTCTGACTTTGAGCAACGTAATGAAATTCCCAAACGACTGCTCAGTTTCGTGTACCGAAATTCAGTCATTGCCTGAGGATGAAAAGTTTTCATCTTCGGCTTGACGAGATCGCGGCACTCTTCATCTCCGCGTTGAACACGGTGAAATCAAGACGATTCCACTCGAAGCGTTTTGTCAAAGTGTCTACGTTCACGGAAAGTTTTTCGACGTTAAAACCAGGGACACTTGACACACGAAACGTACGGTACGCGGCTCTTGAATGATCGCAGGCACATATACTATCCTCGTATCTTCATAACGTGACGTGTCTACCTAAGTATAATAATACGGCATAAAGTACGCTATCTGCTTGTTTTCCGACGACAGTCATTTGCGTGCAACAGTGCGACTAATCGAATTCACGCCTAGGAAAACGTGAATACTCGTAGGCATTGAAAACTTTCCGGGAAAATTTCTTTCAATTCCTTCCCTACAATGAAGAAATCGATGATATCAACAAAAACTTTTAATACTTAATTAAATCTCAAGATATTTTGGATTTATCATTGCATCGTGCGTGCTATCGGAAGTTGTTTCTCTCTTCCAGTACTCACAGTAAACGGTTCCACATGTTGAGCTTCGCTCCCGAGACAGCGGAAGTGGAAGAACAGTCAATTTGTTGAAGTATTTTCGTCAGCCCCTGATTGACGGAACTTGATGTTTTCGTCATGTGCTTTTTGCTATAAGATACAAATTTTTATCTTCGCAAGTTTTCAGAGCCAACTGATGATATGATTTTTCATCCACAACATCTTATCTTTCTGGACAAATTTTTAGTGTTTATCAGGCTCTCCAGAAAAGCGGAGATGCAAGTTGGCGAGGCGCGATTACTAAGTCAAAAGGGAAGCCGCTGAAATTTCTAGCCAAGTGCGAAATTCAAGAAACCGCGGCGAACCCTGCCGGAAATGGGAACTTGAGACACCTTGGGTTACAGGGAATTGACGAGATGCGTGGGCTGTTTACGCTCGAAAGCTCCGAGTCGAGAGCGAGTTTGGAGCGCGACGCGAGAACTTAATCGTCCGTGCGTTCTTTGTTTCGCCCTTCAAACAACAAAAAACGTTTAATTGCCAAATTTCGCGTGAATTGTCGAGAGCGGTGAATTTCGTCAAACGTGGCACTTGAAAAACAATTCTAAATGCGTGAAAATTACTCGTCTTTCAAAAAATGGCCCGTCTTTGTATGGAACGCCTTTTGCAGGGCATTCGGGGCGAACTCGAAACATAAATCTTAATTGCGGAAAGAATTCCCGTGTTCGTGGAAGTATTAAAAATAGTTTCGGTTTATCTGCCAACCCCGACAGCATTGCCTCTTTATTACAGCTAACGAATAACAGCCTCTGTGTTCTAAAGTGCGGTCGGTATGGGAAGCACGAGCCAAATGAATGCTCCGTCATTTACCAGGCCATCAACTTAGGGCGAGCCCTTTCCTCGGATCGCTTTTTAGTGAAATTTCAGGGGCCGAAAAAAAAGTCTGACGTTTGAAGGGATTGATGGGTTTGAATAGTGGTGATGTGGTGGGATTTTGTGGGTGATTCCAGGTTTTTTTATTGATGTAAGAAAATTAGCATTTAAGGTCAGGTTATACGCTTTATGTTGTAGCGAAAATATATTAATTTAGTGAATGTATAGTTGAAATCGAGTCGTCATTACTTTTGGTAATTTATATATTTTATTTGAGTTATCTTTAATTATGGATTTTTTCGGAATTTTTCGAATTATTAAATTTATCTGTGAGAAAGAAACCTAACTACAATTTTGGGAATTTACTCGTTTTTTTTTGGTGTTTTTTGAATTAAAAATTTTTTTCTGTATTTACTGAGTTTATGAACATTTTTTGAAATTTTAGAATTTACTCAAGTTATTGATAAGTCACAATCTTTATAGTGTTATTTTAGAATTTTTTTGATTTCACGAAAATTTTGAAATTTCATACATTACACCAACAATTAACAACTTTAAAGAAATTCGTTAAACGCGTGTATTTTCGATTGATACGTGAAACTTCTGGAAATTTTTTAGATTTAAAATAAACAGATCATTAATTTTATCAAACAAATTTTGAAAATGTACGAGTTTTCAATTTTTCGGAATTTCAAAAAAATTCCAAACACATAAAAAACTTTCCAAGACTTAAATTTTATTTAAGTTCGTCTGTTTCAAAGAAGTTTTTGAAACTTTTTGCATATTTTTCTAGATTTTCATATTTTTATTAAAAAATTCGAGAACATCATAATGCATATTTCATAATAATATAATTATGAAAATAATTTACGAAGTAATAGAACATTCCTGTATATATTTAAATTTTCTCGAATTTTCAAAATAATTGACAACATTTTTAAGTATACCGAAATTTCTAGCATTTATTTTTAATATAAACATCATCATTTTTAGAAGACTTGCCTCACTTATGTTTTTTCAAAATTTTTTATCACCTTACAAGTTTTCTAATTTTTGCTAAACAATAATAAGTTATATCCGGCTCATTTCGGATTCATATAATTATTAAAAAAGAAAAAGGAAATGTATAAACTCATCCTAAAATTCTACAAATTATCTGAACTTTTTTACACTATTGATAACTTTTCAAATTTTTACGTCTTTATATTTATCAAAGTTTGTGAAATTTGAGGATTCATACAAATTATTAAAAACTTTACAAATTTTTTGCTGAACAATAATAAATTATTGTCCGGCGTATTTCGAATTCATATAATTATTGAAAAAAAAGAAATATATGAACTAATCCTAAAATTCTACAAATTATCTGAATTTTTTTAACTATTGACAACTTTTCAAATTTTTACGTCTTTACATTTTTCAAAGTTTGTAAAATTTGAGGATTCATACAAATTATAAAAAACTTCACTAATGTTATCGAGATTCATACAAAAATTAGTGACTTTTCGTAAATTTTTCATATTTTTTACTTTTTTAAGGATTTAATCGAAATAAAAAAAGATTATCTCTAAAGTTTTCTCAAAAAATAAACACAATTTCCAACGTTTATGAATCTCTTCTGAAATTCGGCAGACCAAAAAATTGTTTTTGACTTATAACAATGTTTCTTATCTCCAACATTCTTCAATTTTTCATAATTTTGAATAATTCATACTTCCCATAAAAGTTTTGAGACTTTTCTAATTTCATTACAATTTGTTCGACCAATTCTTGAAAATTTAATTTATACTTTTATTCTCTTCAAGATGATAATTGTAATTAAAAAAGGTAATCTTGTAAAAAAAAATTATTTTAAACACTATACTTATAGTTATTAACATTTTTAGCAATATTTTTAACTTACTAAATAGTAGATAATACTTTCCATATCAGAGTGGTATGACCCAAGAGTGTAAAAATTCCCTTAATTTTTCATAAATAAATTTATTTGTTTTTTAATCAAATAAATGGCCAAAAATGACAATATAGATTTTACATTAAAATTACATAATAGTATACTTTTTATAAAAACAAAGTAATGTATTGAAATAAAAACTGCCATTTAAGTAACTAGAAATCCTATAGAAAAAAAACCAAATTCCCAGTAAATTTCCCGAATTCCATTTTACCATCTCAACTGTTCATTTGTTTTGTTATTCCTAAAAGTGACATAACAATCACATTAATTAAAATACTAATTAACCTCTAAAGAACGCGTTTAATATGCAGAGTTTTCTCAAGAACTCCAGAGGAAGAGGCGAAAAGAAAGATCTCGGTTCGCTCGCGGAAATTCAATCTCTGATTTCAATTAACGATTCCCAGGAGGAAAAACTGTTCGTCTTTGAAAACGATGAATTAATTATCAGATATCCAGCTGGCGCACGTGCTCGCATCGATCGAGTGTATAATTCGGTAAAAAAATTGCCGCTTATTTGATTACGATACCTTCATTTAGAGTGACAGAGAAAAATTCGATGGGACGAGAGGGCATCGATCGAGCCGTTAATAGCATGAGTATTAATGTCGAGCGAGTTGAATAGTGATATTGATCACATATTCGATGCACAGAAGCCAGAAAGGAGCTCTAGTATTTTCAATGGTTTTATTCAAAGGTTTCAAAGACCGAATATTTCATTAAAATTGAAATAACTAACAAGTTTAAATTCACTATTGAGAACAAAGAATATAAATGTAAAAAAGGATTAATTGGAAAAGAGCTACTGGAAAAAAATGTAATCTGTAGCTTGAGTTATTAGATTTTTATGCATGTGCTGAATATTTATACTTTACATTTGTTACTACTTGAATTAATAAAAACATTTTCTATAGATGTTTAGTTGTTGAATAAGAATTTTTTGCAAAATACGCACAAAAAGGTGCTTCTCGCACCTGAAAATCAACACGAAGGGGGTGCATTT
>JAPYZL010099794.1:0-27532 GCA_030522825.1 Platygaster orseoliae
GTCCTAAAATATGGTAGAAATTACTTTATTTTTTGGGAAAAAGTGACAAAATTTCACCATTGTCCAGCGATTCCTGAATTGTTTGGTAATTTTTGCCAACAAATTTTTTCCGTGCGCGCGAGAAAGATTGTAATAATATAAAAAGGCCCGCAGTCAGTAGGGATGTGCGATAGTCTTGAAAGTATCGATAAAACAGTATCGGTACATCAAGTATCGTCCTTCTGCAATATCGCTAGAAAACTATCGATACTTCTGTTACAAGTGTCGATAATCGCGATATCGGTATCAATATCACCCATCCCTAAACAGTAGTGAACCATCAAAAAATATCGAAAAGCCTATATCGATATATGTATTATATCGGTATCGCAGCCGACTATAAAATCGATACATCAAGTATCATCCTTCTGCAATATCGCTAGAAAACTATCGATAGTTCTGTTACAAGTATCGATAATCGTGATATCGGTATCAATATCGCCCATCCTTTGCAGTCACCTGGGCGGCGCGCAGTAATACTTGTCATTTCTTTCACGTAAACGCTAGTACAATAAAACCAGAAAACTTCAGAATCTTTGCCAAATTATTCCAATCTTCTGCGGTGGACCCCAAAAGATTTATAAAGTAAAAAATATTATTCTTTTTGCAATATATCTGGCAAAAGGTGCAAGATTATTTTTCTCAGTGAGTTTTGATTTTCCAAAGTGACGAATTTAAAAATTTTTCATTATTGATCTGCATACACTCTCGCACCTCTTTACCGGAGATGCAACCCCCAAAAACTGTCGGACCCTTCTATCTAGTCTCAAATGATTCCCGCTTATCGATCCACTCCCCCTCCCTTTAACCACTGGCCTCGTTAAAATATGCAGATCCGTATCGTAAAACGTCGCTGCCATCTCTTTTTTGCCACAGGACGAGCTTTCAATTTTGTTTCAATCAAGAATTATCTCCCGAGGGCCCTTGAAAATTTTATCGTCCTCGTCAATTCGGACGCTTCCATGTTTTTCCTCCACGTACACATTTCTTTCCTTTTTTTTATTACTTTGAGATTCGAATCACGCAGCTCATTGAACGCCCAAATAAGCTAAAGTTTTCAAAAGTGGTTCTGGTACTCTGCCGATCGGAAAATTCTAGAAAAATTTTTCGTGACGAAAATGGTTGAATCCAAAAATAATGAGTTGTTCATAATCGTTTTAAAATTAATAATATCAGATACATATATACGAATAAGCAAGAAAACTTGTAGGAGAACTCACAATTTCGACGTATTCACAAGCTCGCTGTAATATTCAACGAGAACTTCATTCATTGGGTGTATTTGTTATAATAGGAACAGGAAATTACATGTATTATGATCCCAGCATACGTTAAAGTTTGAGCGTTGCTCAAGTTGAGCCCCGTTGTTCCGGATCTCGAAAGTTCGCGGTCTCCGACCAGGGAATTTAGGTAGTGGTAGGCAGAGAGAGGAAAGGGGGGCAAGTGATTAAATATTAAAACGACGAAGAATCAATTATTTACAGGCAATTACTTGTTTCGCGTAGAGTACTCCATCGCGTTGTTGAGGATGACAGGAGAATAAATGAGCGGAGATGGTTGCGAATATATAATTTTTCGACGAAAGTTCATGCTCTAACCAGAAGTTTCCACACAGATTGAATTGAGAAAAGTCTGTTCTCACGAACTATTTTGAGAGAACAAAGAAGTATTTTGTGAAATTCGATAATACCTGAATAGACGTGTATATATTTGCTGAAACTTCGTAATTTGTAATTTTTTTCTCTATTGCTTCATTTATCTTGGAAACACTTTCCAACAGAAATCTACAAATTGTATATTTAAAATGAAGTGAAAGTCATTTTTCATACTATTTTCTTGGTTTCATTAAGTTTCTCAAAATTATTTCGATGATTCCAATTAAGTGAGCATTTTTATAAATTGCGATTCCAAGTGATAAATCAATATATCGAAAAGTACTGGATATTTTTTCCAATGCACCTCAAATTTCTCGAAACAATGGCATTGGAAACATTTCGAGATGAAATTTTTGCAACGTCACTCGTGCAAATCATTCGCTTTTGCAACCATCGTGAAATCCGCAATGGGGCAATTTTCAAACAGCGAGAAGATAAATAGAACAATTAATGTCGCGCGATTGGGCATCGAAATTGGCGCAGGCCAAAAAAGGACAATTGATTGGTCATTAGCTATTTGTTCAATTGTTGGACACAGCGGCGTAGCGAGTGAATAATTTTTAACTAACTTGCGAACTATTCCGATGGTTTTGGTAGCAAGCACGTACATCGCGGAGAAGTTTATTGCCTGCTCTACGGATTTAGTGCATTCATGTACTTAATGGGCTATATTCGAATCGAATTATCCGAAATTTAACGTCCAATAACTTCGCGTCCCATCAAAATCAATCGAACTGAACTTAAAAATAATTTTCAACAATTTCGAGAATTCTCAAACTCTTTTATAAGTTGCAATAAATATTATAACTTTCATCTAAAATATGAAAAAAACTTGTTATAGTCTTTCATGTAGAAAAACTGAATTTGATAGGATTACTTCTTTGTAATCCGACCTTTGCTGCAGCGCAGGCATTGCGGGAATGCAAATTACACTAACGATATATGTGCGGAAATAACTAGAGGGAATAACAAATTCCTTCTCATTCTCAGTTTGTGGAGCATATACCATTTGACGTTTTCATCAAGCTTGAGGCACGCCATCATTTTTCATTCGTCTAAACGTATTTTCTCTCATCTTCACAGTACCTTTTTTGAGAATTGGGAAAATTCATTTTTTCGAGAATATATGAATTATCAGGAGGCAAAAAATGTTAATAAACAATTTTCTTCAATAATTTTCGTATTATCGAAATTCTCACTAACCTATTTAAGATTGTACTACACTGTTACTTGTTTATCGGCTTATTTTTCACGAAATTTTTAAATATTGCTTTTTCCGAAATTCTAAAAAAAATCAATACTTTTTGTATGCAAAAATAAAAACTGACATCGAAATTTTTTATTTTTCAAGTCGAGATTTTTATCTTTTCAAGAAGAATAGAATGAATAACAAATTTTTGATTTCCCAATAATAACATTTTATTTTAAAATAATGAAAATTGTGGCAAAGATGAAAATTGATAAGAATTATCAAAAAAATTTTATCATAATTTAAAATCGTTAAATTAAATAATAAATATAATAAAATAATAAATATATAATAATAAAAATAAATAAAATGTAATATAATAAATAAAAAAATAATCATAAATAATCATAATGTAATTTAATTATTAAATATGATTATATGAAATAATAATAATAAAAAAATAGTATGTTGAAAATAACTTAAACAATACAAATTGATAAAAATTCAAAATAATAACTGCAGAATAAAGTAGATTCATCAGATGTAACTTCCAAATTTTAGTACAATAATTAGACTTTCAAGCAAATTTTTTTGATACCTGCAAATTTTGAGACAAAAAGTCAATATCAATTTTGAATTTTTATTTTTAAACAAGGGAAAAATAAAAAGCAAATATACATTAAAAGTTATAACTTTTCTAAACTTTAAAATTCTATTTTTAACATAATTATAATTATGAGCATCCAGTTATATCAAAATATATTTAATAGTATAATCCACTTGAACATAACATGTAATGTAGAGAATTTCGAAGAGTTTATTTTTTTCATGCCTAATAAGCCATGATAAAAAAATCAATATTTACATATTATATAATAAATCATAATAATGTATAAAAATAATAATAAAATATAATATATATTATATATTTTATATGGTAACATAAATCGTAATTATATTCAGTAAAACATTTTCATACAGAAAAACAATAAAAATTTATTTAAAATGACGAAAATTCAAAGTTTTTGACTTACAAATTTATAGTCAATTCTCGTAATTAAAAACCTATGAGTAAAACTATCGACAAATGATTATTTTTTTCAAAAAACACTCAAAAATAAATAAGTCAAATAAAACTAATTTCAAAAATCTGAACAGTTTATAATATTTCGTATTTTAAGATTAATTAAGTATATTGATGTATAATTTTGAAAGTGAAAAAATTGCAAAATGAAACTTATAATTGAATAAATTTACAGAATAAAGCAGTAAGCAATAAATTATGAATGAAACTGTATGTAATATCTAGAAATGTAAAAGATTGATATTCCCAACTTTTTTAATTGTAACACATCATTATTATTAGGGAGCTTCCATAAATGATGTCACGGTTTTTTGGCGTTTTTTGGACTCCTCCCCCCCTCTGTCACAGTGTGTCACAAATTTGCAGACCCCCTCCCCTCCTGTGTCACGTCATAATGTTGGATTTTAAATGTGAAGTAAAAAATTTTTTATTTTCAACAACGTGATTTTTAAAGCATTATATTTATAACTTTCCCATTATTAAACGGTTGTTTATTTTAATTTACCATATAAAAATTTATATATTTATCATTTGAAAAATATTTAATTTGAGAAAAGTTTAATTTATTCAGAATTTAATCATTTATAAATTTTATTTATTCATCAAATTATTATTAATGTGTTTTAAAATTGAATTCTTTTATTTCAATTTTTGAAATTTTAAAAAATTGTAGAATCAAAAAATTCAGAAGCCCATCATATTTTATTTTTTTTTAACCTTATTATTACTATTATTACTGTTATTATTATGTTAATTATGATTATCATCATATAAATTAATCTAAATAAAAAGTATTGAAAATACCAGCGAATTTTTATTTTTTTAATGTAATAAATGCTCTCTCAAATGCTAAAAAATTGCGAAATTTTAAAAACATTGGAAACTCAATTGATCTAGTCAATTGATTTAGTCTAGTCAGTTTTATTTCTACAATTTTGTTAAATGTTCACATCGATTCTCAGTCACATCGAAAATAGATATAAAATGCTTAATATTTTTTAATCAAAATACAAATCATCACTCGCAATTTTACCCGAAGCAACGTTTAATTACACCAAAAAAGAATTTTTGCCACAAATGTGAAATCACATTTTTGAGAACCCTCCCCCCTCCCCCAAGGCTGTGACATCATTTATGGAAGCTCCTTTATTTATGAAATAAAATTCTAATGATTTTATGAGCTAAAGAATTTTATAATGACAAAATATTTTTTCAACAAAGTTTCTGGGGTAAACAAGTGAAATTTGCAAATTTTCGATTGAAAACCCTCAAATTTGAAACTCGTAATTTTGAAGATAAAAATTGTAGAATTCCTTCATATACGATAATTAAGATAATTTCAGATAACTCCCAAAAAACTTTTCCCGTAAAAAACGAATTTCGTAAATTCCTCCCCAAAAATCGCACGATCTGTTCAAAAACATCGAAACCACCAATTTTCCAGAAACACACTCCTTTATCTTCTCTGCCCATACGATCAATTCAAGCACATAAAATGTAACACTCAGGAAAAAAATAGGACAGTCCTTTATTCATGACAGGTAGCTTTCTAATGATTCTTTTTAACGGAACGCGACTATGAATTATTGCGAGACTGAATTGCAAGCAACATAAATCAACAATATCGTTACTTCCGTTGCTCGGCGCTCTGTGCCAACATTTATTAAAGGCATGAAAATTATTGCACGCGATGTGTGTCAGTGCAGAGCAGCGGGTAGGAAAGAGAAAAAAGTCGCGTTTTTCTGTGAGCAACCCCTTTACCCTCCACCCAACGAACCCCCTTACCTACGAATAATGAAAGACTGCCGGAGATGAAAAGTCTCGGGCCGGCGGAATAATGCGCTTAATCACTCGGCTCCGTCAGATAATCACCGGAGATTTTTTCGCGCCATTTACAATCGATTCTTGGAATTTATACAGTGAGGAATCTGACAACTTGTAGACAAGAATGGATTTAAAATGACAATTCAAAAAAATTCATTTAAAAAAATGCCTCTGTAAACTTTTTTATTTATGGTGTTATTACTGATGTATTCATGTTGTCATATTATTTAAATTATGAAAAAGTTATAAATTGGAAAAAATTATATTTATTTTCCCATTACTAACAAATCAATGAAAAACGTTAAATCTTGGAGTCGAAAAAACTTGTAGAACAGATAACAAAGTTAAGAAAGAATTCTTAATCAGTCCCACGTTTGTACAGGGACGGCTCCAGCTTTTTCGTCGGCCTGCGAGAAAAAGCTCTCGTGTAAAGCTTGCGTTAAAAAGACACTCCGATTAATGACGCGGCACTTTGAACCGGCGTCTTGCGCTAATACACCGAAACAAATAGAACTTTGGCTGGGATTATATCCAAGAAGGCTATAGGGGACTTTATCTTAATTAAACGCCACGTTTGGGCGATCAATTGAAGGGGTGTTCGAATGTTTCGCGACGTTTCGATTATTCCAGCTATTACTCGAATTGCCGGCCATGAATTTGGATTGGAGATTTCGCCGGATTACAGGAAATAGCAGTTTTGTTTAATGGATGCAGTCGTTTTTTTTTGTTTCAAGAGGTACACCCGAGTCGAAAGTATTTATTTCAACGTCTTTGAATGTGTTTTCAACATCATTTTGATTTCAAAATATGGAGATGTTGGCGTTTTTTCTTGTTACACAAGTGAAATGAAGTTGAAGCCCGAATTGATTTGTTCTTTTTTTTATTTTGTGATGAAATCGTTGAGATTATCAATAAAGTTTTGAAATAAATTAAAAAATAAAGAATATTGTATAACCTTTGTTTTTTATTAAAATTAATTTCATTATTTAATAAATATTTCAATGAAAAATTCACCTTGATACTATCGACTAATCGACAATCAATCGTTTCTAATCTCCAATGTGAATAATTTTCTATGGCGAATTTTTTGTTTGAATTTTCCACAAAATCAAAGTAAAAAGAACAATAATAAAATATTTTAATTATAGGTATACAACTATTCAGAAATTATAAAATTTGAAGATTAAAAAAATTGGAATTCTGATACTTTAAATACAGGAATTTTGAAAATCTTGGGTATTTTATTAAGCAATATTGAATTTATTGTATTCTTATAAATTCGTTAAAAAAATGATCATTTATTTTCTCAACATTTGAATTCAGTGTTTCTCATTCATAAATTTATAAATGAACATTTTTTACCTAATTCAGTGCATAGTCAAAGAAATGAAAAAAACTAAGAAATAAATACATTAAAAAAAGTTATTGTTATAGATTCAACTAATTGTAAATAATAATCATAAATTCATAAAATTGTTGGGATTATCAATAAAATTTTGAAATAAATAAAAAATAAAAAATATAGCACTACCTTCGTTTTTTTTATTAAAATTAATTTTATTATTGAATTAATATTTCAATAAAAAATTCACTTTATTACTATCGACTAATTGTAAATCTAACGTTTCTAAACTTCAATGTTAATAATTTTTTTTAGCGATTTTTTTATTTGAATTTTATACAAAATCAAAGTAAAAAAAAAATTAATTATATAACAATAGTCTTGCAATTATTGAGAAATTTCAAATTTCAAAATGAGAAAAATTTGGGATTCTGATATGTATCTCACATACAGGTATTTTGAAAATTTTGCGTATTTTGTAACACAATATTCGATTGACTGTATTCCTATAAATTTGTTTTAAAATGACGATTCGTTTTCTTATCATTCGAATTCAGTGTTTCTCATTCATCAATTTCTAGATGGAATTTTTTTATCCAATTAACTGCATGGTAAGAGAAATAAAAAAACTGAGAAATAAATACATAAAAGTTATGGTTATAGATTTAACTTATTAAAAGTAGTAAATTATACATTAATAAAATGGTTGGGATTATCAATAAAGTTTAAGAGTAAATTTAAAAATTAAGAATATTGCAGTATCTTTGTTTTATTGATAATATTAATTTTATTATTGAATTATTATTTCAATTAAAAATTCACATTATTACTATCGACTAATTGTAAATCAATCGTTTCCCAACTTTAATGTTGATAATTTTTTTTTTGGTGATTTTTTTGTTTCAATTTTTTCAATATTTTCAATTTCAATTTTTCACAAAATCAAAGTAAAATAGACAAAAATTATTAATATAACAATAGTTATGCAATTCATGAGAAATTTCAAATTTCAAAATGGGAAAAATTTGGGATTCTGATATCTCACATACAGGAATTTTGAAAATTTTGCGTATTTTATAACACAATATTCGATTGACTGTATTTCTATAAATTTGTTCCAAAAATGATGATTTCTTTTCTTAAAATTTGAATTTAGTTTTTCTCATTCATTAATTTGTAGATGAACATTTTTTATCCAACTAACTGCATGGTAAAAGAAATTAAAAAACTGAGAAATAAATACATAAAAGTAAGGCATAGTTATAGATTCAACTAAATGAAAATGATAAATTATAAATTAATAAAATGTTTAGGATTATCAATAAAATTTAAGAGTAAATTTTAAAATCAAGTATATTGCAGTACCTTTGTTTTATTGATAATATTGATATTGAATTATTATGTCAAAAAAAATCCAACTTAATTTTATCGTGTAATTGAATTTTTTATGACGATTTTTTTATTCGAATTTTCTACAAAATCAAAGTAAAAAAGACAATAAATAAATAACATAACAATAGTTATGCAATTAATGAGAAATTTCAAGATTAGAAAAATTTAGACTTATGATATTTTAGACACAGGAATTTTGAAGCTTTTGCGTATTTTGTGATCTAATATTTTATTGACTACTCCTATAAATTCGTTTGAAAAATGATGATTTTTTTCTCATTATTTGAATTTAGCATTTCTCATTAATAAAATTGGCGTTGAAAATTTTTTATCTAATTTACTGCATTGTAAAAGAAGTTATAGGTATTGATTCAACTAATGGAAAAAAATTTAATATATATTAATGAAATTATGAAAAAATAGTCATAAGCATCAAACTCAAACTCTTTTTGAAATAACGGTACAATATTTATAATAGTGTACATTAAATATGTAACAAAATTGGAAAACACGATTTGAAGATGAAATTAGATGAAATACAGAAAATGCAGTTTGAAACTTTGAAGTCGAAAAAAGTTTAAATCAATGGTTTTCAACATTTTCACCTTCAAATTGAAATTCAAGATGTTATTTCGACTTGGGGAAATCGCTGTAACTCCTTGGGCCTTGCTAAACCCGTGTCAAGACCCGAATAATTTTGCACGTTCTGCGCAGGAATACCTTGGCGGAACAATTTTCCAAGCGTCCGTCTAGCGGTACGTCATTTGAGTTACCGCGTGTGCTGCCCAGTTGGGTTATAAACGAAATTAGCCCGGGCCCGTTGTTTCGGATTACACGGAGAGCGCGCATACTGGCCAAGTCCTAATGAAGGCACGCGCGTTCTACGCTGCTCGGTATGCTTTTGTCGCTCTCCCGTCCACAAGGCCAGGATTTACCAGCCAGACATAGTTTAATTAAGCCAAATCGAGCAATACGAATGCCACGATGTACAATGTCCATGCGGACACACGACCAGAGGCCGCAGGAGCTGCGCTGTCTAGCCCAAAAGCTCGGGCAAAAATTTAATGTAAATTCCGCCACGCTTTCAACAGAGACGTTTGCGTTCGGGAAAAAGCAATTTCAGTGGTTTGACATTTCTGGAAGGATTTCCGTGCTGTTTTATCGTGCTTTTTTCATTCGCACCGTTTACGTGTTGCCGGAACAAAGCATTTTTGTATTAATCAAATTGGATTGCTGGCAATGTGTTATTTGAGTTGCAGGGATTTTTGTAAATGGAATGAATTTTGCGTTCTTTTGACTGGACGAAAATTTGATAGAGTTTAATAAATGTATTGAAGTTGACTGAATATCCTTTTTTCAGTGTAGATTTCTCTAGTTGAAGTTAATTCTGACATGTTCGTAGCCATGGAAAACGCTGGATACGCCCCAAAAGTTTTTTCATTGTCAAGAGAAACGTTTGGCGAAGTTAAATAACGAAACGCGCCCATTGAAAAAGAAAGCCATTGTTCCGCGAAGTAAATTGAAACTGCGGAGTTTTGATTGTTTTACGGTTTCGCTTTACACATTTTCTACGTGGGTTAACAATCGTTTTCTCATTTTTTTTGTTACAGGAGAGCTCACCTACGTAACTGTCTCGAGAAGCTTAAAATATTGGTGCCCCTGGGACCAGAAACCTCGAGGCACACCACGCTTGGTTTGCTCACGAAAGCCAAGCGGTTTATTAAGGTTCGTATCAAAATCCTCGTGCACACGCAATTATCAGTTTAACGAGTTTCCCTAAATCTTGCAGTCATTTTGCATTTATTTAGAAGTATCTCCGAGAACTCTGGGGGTTATAACGCATTAATTTCTGAATTCAGTGTACTTGAAATTTGAAATAATAATTGCTACAAGCAGTAAAGCTGAAATTTATAAATTTCGTATTTGTGTTCGACTGTTTTTTTGTAGACTCTATTTTGAGATAATTTTGAAAATTTTCGTGCCCGTATATTTACTTCCAAAATGGAAGTTCTTTTATTATTATTTTTTTTATTTTCTCTAGATTTTTACTTTAAAAATATTGAATGCGTTTTTTACTTCTGCAGTAATTATTTTGCATTATTTGCTGAAATGAAACACTTATATATTCAAAAGACAAGTGTTATTGGATTTACTGAAAAAAATTTTTTTTTCGAATTTTGGTAGGGATTTTGAAATCCCGTAATAATAATAATTTAAACAAATCAAATAATAATACAATGATTATAATTATAATAGTTGCTACAAGCAGTAAAACTAAAATTTTTAACTATCGTACTTGTGTTCAACTGTTTTTTTTTTTGTAGACTATTTTGAGATAACTTTTAAAATTTTTTATAATTTTATTGTAGATGCATAATTTTTGTGCCAGTAATTTCTCTTCAAAAATCACGGTTTTTTTATTCAATACATAAATCTTTCCCACTTTTAAGGTTTTTCAATATAATAAGGTTTCGTTATAAAATATTACGAAACTTTCTCATTCGGAAAAAAAAAATTTTTTTTTCATTTTTTTAGTTACTCTAGGTTTTATTATTTTCGCAGTAATTATTTCGCATTTTTTTCTATGCTCATTTTTACACTATTTAATAATAGTAGTGCCAATAGTAGATTGTTGCAAACATTAAGTTATTTAAATTTTTCTGAAACGACCGAAATTCAGACTCTACAAATAAAAAATTTGTATTTGAATTACATGTTTTATTATATTTACTATAAAAATTTTTTTTTCAAATTTCAGTAGGGATTTCAAAATCTCCTAAAAATAACAATTGATGTATATATATTATAATTGCTCCAAACAGAATTTCTTTAATTTTTAATTATTATGCTTGTGTTTAACTGTTTTTTTGTAAACTCTCTTTTAAGATAATTTTTAAAATTTTTATAACTTTTGTTTTGATAAATAATTTTAGCGCTAGTATTTTTTCTACGAAAATAGAGGTTTTTTTATTCAATACATAAATCTTTTCCACTTTCAAGGTTTTTCAATATAATAAAGTTTCGTTATAAAATATTACGAAACATTTTTAAATAACAAGTTTTTTTTTTCATTTTTTTAGTTACTCTAGATTTTATTACTTTCGCAGTAATTATTTTGCATTATTTTCTATGCTCAATTTTATACTATTTAATAATAGTAGTGTCAATAATAGATTGTTGCAATTATCAACTTACTTAAATTTTTCTGAAATGACCAAAATTCAGACTCTACAAATAAAAAATTTGTATTTGAATGGCATGTTTTGTTATATTAACTATAAATATTGTTGTTTTTTTTTCAAATTTCGATATGGGTTTCCAAACCCCCTAAAAATTAGAATTATTATGTTTATCATAATTGATAGAAGCAGTGAAGATTAAATTTTAAATTATTGTACTTGTATTTAAGTGTTTTTTTTTTTTTTTGTAAACTCTATTTTAAGATAGTTTTTAAAAATGTTCATAATTTTCCTTTAGATTAATAATTTTACAATTAGTGCCAGTAATTTCTCTTTAAAAATGAAGGTTTTTTTGACTCCATACATAAATCTTTTCCACTTTCGAGGTTTTTCAATATAATAAGGTTTCGTTACAAAATATTACGAAACTTTCCTATTTTTAAATAACAAGGTTTTTTTTTCAATTTTTCAGTTACTCTAAATTTTATTACTTTCGCAGTAATTATTTTGCACTATTTTCTATGCTCAGTGTTACACTATTTGATAATAGTAGTGTTAATAGTAGATTGTTGCAAATATTAAGTTATTTAAATTTTTCTGAAGCGACCGAAATTCAGACTCTACAAATAAAAAATTTGTATTTCAATGACATGTTTTGTTATATTTACTATAAAAAGTTTGTTTTTTTTTTTCAAATTTCAGTAGGGATTTCAAAATCTCCTGAAAATAACAATTAATATATATCACGATTGCTCCAAACAGAATTGCTCAAATTTTTAATTATTATGCTTGTGTTGAACTGTTTTTTTGTAAACTCTATTTTGAGATAATTTCCAAAACTTTTATAACTTTTCTTTAGATAAATAATTCTATTACTAGTATTTTCTGTACAAAAATTGAGGTTTTTTTATTCAATACATAAATATTTTCCACTTTCAAGGTTTTTCAATATAATAAAGTTTCGTTATAAAATATTACGAACTTTTCCAATTTTCAAATAACAAAGTTTTTTTTTTCATTTTTTTAGATTTTTTTACTTCCCCTGTAATTATTTTGCATTATTTGCTATGCTTAGTTTTACATTATTAAATAATATTAGTGTTAATAGTAGATTGTTGCAAATAATAACTTACTTAAATTTTTTTGAAACGACCGAAATTCAAACTCTACAAATAAAAAAACTGTTTTTAAATGACAAGTTTTCTTATATTTACTGAAAAAATGTTTTTTTTTTTTTTTTCTAAATTTTGGTAAAGATTTCAAAATCCCCTAAAAATAAAAAATCTTATACTTATCATAATCGTTCCAAGCAGTAAAACTGAAATTTTTAATTATCGTGCTTGTGTTTTAATTTTTTTTTCTGCAGATTTTCTTTTGGGAAATATTTTAAAAAAATTTTTAACTTTCCTTTAGATTCAGACCGAAAATTACTCTCCACAAATATAACACTCATATTTAAATGACAAGTTCTGTTTTATTTAGTAAAAAAATTATGTTATTTATTTTTCAAATTCCGACAGTAATTTAAAAATCCCCTCCCCTCTGTTTTTGACACTGCAATGTTATATTTTACTGTCAGATTGTATAAAAATGACATTTGGTCAGATTTTTTCGTTGCAAGAAATAAATGAAGGCAACGAAAATCCATCAACGAGCGACACAGGGGTTATATATCTTCAGTAAAAGAAGTCGCGTCGTCAGGATAATTACACGACTTTTTTTTTGCTCGCGCATTCTTTTCAACCGTCTTATTTTTCAACCCCTCCCCCTCCCTCATCACCCTCCGCGGAATATTTACCCCATTTCTTGCTTGGCGTGCTTATTTTTACGACCCACGATGTTTTTCCACGGGGTTCCCTTGCGTTTGCCTTGAGATCGCGCTTTTTGAAATATGCAACACCTTTCTTCGCTCTTTGTCTTGCTGCTTCAATTACCTTTTCACATGAATTCTCGATGTTATTGTTTTTTCATAGTTTTTCATTTCTCGTAAAGAACATTTTGAATTCAGACGACAGAATATTTCTTCCTGTAACTTGTTTTAACTTTACTTTCGATTAAATAAAAAAAAAAAAAAAATTGGAAGAGCGTAACATATAAATAACGGAAAATCCGGAGATTCTGAATCTTGTAAGTTGATTCTTCGAAAATAAACAAATTTTTCAATAATTGGATTATGAACACTTTTAAAATAAAGTATTGCAGTGTTATATTAAAAAAATCAAATAGGAAAAGTTGGTACATAGAATTGGGTAAAATGAAATTTTATGTGATTTCGAATTTACGAGATGACACATTTCTTAAATGACAATTTCGTAAATAAATTGCAATCTTAAAGTAAAACGAAATTAAGAATTTTCAATTTCTTTAGGGCAAAAAAATTTGTTATTGAGTGACCTAATAATTGTGTAAATTGAATTTCATGATTGAAATATGTAACTTGAAAAATTTAAAAAAAAGTGCAAATTAAAGTTCCAAAAAATTGCATTTATCTTTTTTTAGCTACTTGTAATAGGCATTGATTTTTAATCAATTCAAATTTAGAGATTTTGATAAAAATCTACGAGTCGTCAAAATTTTTAAAAATTGAAGTTTCCGACGAATTTCGTAGAATATCAGAAATCATTTCTTAATTCTGTAAATTATAAAAAATTTCGAATCATAAAAAAAATCTAGAAATTGAATAAAATAAAAATTCAAAAATCTATAAAATTTTTC
This sequence comes from Platygaster orseoliae, assembly GCA_030522825.1. NCBI lineage: Eukaryota > Metazoa > Arthropoda > Insecta > Hymenoptera > Platygastridae > Platygaster > Platygaster orseoliae. The sequence continues at coordinate 14,420 of JAPYZL010099794.1, forward strand.
AAAAAATCTAGAAATTCAAATATTTATACAGAATCTGAGATTCTGAAATATATCGAATAATAAAAAATTTTCTCGGTTCCAAATTTGTAGTAGGCATTTTAGAAAAATTATTATATTCTTGGAAAATCTACAATATTATTTTAGTTATACGTATGTTATAGTACATTTAGCCATAAATATATTTTTTTACCATGCAGTATATAGTAAAAAATACTGAACATAATGTATTTTTTATTTGAGTAAATCACAGTTTTCAATAAAAATCAACAAGTCTTCAAAACTTTGAAAAATTGAAGATTGCAAAGAAAATTTTATTCAATAAATATCATGGAAAATTATGAAAGTTGTCAATAGTTTAACGATTTCCTACAAATTTGTAGAATCTTTAAAAATGTCGAAAAATTTCGTAAATTGTGGAAATTTTTAAAAATTCAGTTGAACTATAGAAATAGTCTTTAAATTTTCAAAAAATCAAAAAACGTTTTTTCGTACAAAAGTCATCGACAAGTTTAGAGATTTCGATAAAAATCCACGAATCCTTAAAATTAAAAAAATTGAAGGTTCCAAAGAATTTTGTAGAATATCAGAAATTATTCCTTAATTCTATAAATTATAAGAAATTTTCAATTATAAAAAAATCTAGAACATTTTTTTAAACATCTGGAAATTAAAAAATTTTTTTAATCTAGGAATCTAAACGATTTCGGAAAATTCAAAATTTTCTTAGTTCGAAAAAAGTACACTCAGAAAAAACCTATTGATATGTGCTATAAATATTGAAAACTTTTTTACTACATTCTCGGAAAATGGACAATATTATTTTAATTTTTTATATATTATGGTACATTTAGCCATAAATAGATTTATTTTCCCCATGTAGTATAGTAAATCGTCAAATATCGCAATCAAAATTTAATGTATAGTAAAAAATACTAAACATTTTATTTTATACTTTAGTAAATAATATTTCTGAATATGCAAGATATAGAAAATTACATAACATGATGATAATTTCTACATTTTTTCATAATTATTAATATACATATATGTGACGCGATTTGAGAAAAGATACCTTAGGGTACAAATCGTTTAGGCCTACTTTCCAATGCCTTTCGGACAGATAATGTGCCTAAACGATCAGTACCCTAAGGTATATTTTCTCAAATCGTGTCACATATGAGTTTCACTATTAACAACTACAAGTACTATACTATATGTCACGAATATTTTGAATAATACAATACTGTATATATATAGTAAATTTTACTCCATTTCATCTTGATCTCCCATTACTATATTTTTTAGTAAAAAGTACTAGATTTTTCTCTGTGCTGAAGTTTCGGGGCCAAAGACCTCGCGTATATAAAAATGTTCAACACCGTAGTTGGTTTTCTTTCCACGTCATGGAAAACTTTTGCACTCGCGGAGACCATGAAACTCGCAAACTGATTTTTCGACACATTCCAGTCACACATTGGCCAACTCGACGCTTCGCTCTACAATCACTTCAACTCCGTATCCGAGACTTTGGCCCATCAGCATTTTCGAGATTGCAACTTTTTAACTCCATAGTCGAGTTTTCCGAGTCCGTGATTATTCCAATGAGATTTTTCTCTTGCCTGTGCGTCGCGTCTACCGGAGCTTGATGAGTTTAGGCAGATTTTAGTTTAAGCCCCTTCTACGTAGTAGCGAAGATTTCGAAAGACACTGAAACAAACGAGTTGCAAGTTGAAGATATCGCATTAAGGACGAATCCACGCTTGAGGAAACGCGAGATACTCGTGTTCCTCGGCGAACTGAGAGATTTCGAGTCGTTTATAATTAACTAAGTACATGAATATTAAGCCTCGTTTCTTTTTCTTTGACTCGCTGTTCTCATTATCTTCGGATTTCGAGTTTCATTGTACTTTGCCAAGCTCCGAGTCATGGGCGTAGGCAGCAAAAGTTTTTGGAGTGTTCCCGACCATTTTCCCGAACGTACTTTCTCCGAATTCATAAAATGGCCATTTCCCCGAATGTTTTTTACCCAAACACACTTTCCCCGAATTCACAGATTGAATTATTAATGTAATATAATTTTTTTTTCATAAATATTTTTTGGACATCATATGATTTATTGGACATAAAGTACCATTGGACATAATGTTTTAGACATAACCGTAGGCAATCATTAATTTTATCTTAATTTCGGGAGTTGTTTGAACCCTCAAAATCTGCTGCGAGTCAAATTCGCTCGGCTGTTTTGGCGGATGAATGCCGCGTGCGATTGCTATTTCGTATACGACCTCTCCAGCGTGTCTAATCGCATTCGGTTGTTAAGCATTACGTTTATCCGTGGCTAGATTCAAACCCCTCTAATGCCTGGATCATGAGGCGAGGAGGACACGAAATAATGCAAGTTCTGACGATGTAAAATGCTATATTTTGCTCAACAAGATTCTATAACAATTCTGAAAAATCTGAGAAAATTAGAAAAATATTTGGTCATTACGGTTTGGACATTGTGGTCTCTTATTGGAGGTAATGCCTTGAAATAAAGTTTAATTTTTAAAGAATGTCTGTTGTCATCGAGTTCTCCAAGAGTTGGTGAAGCCAAATTTTGGGGGCAAAGTTTACATCAAGGGTTTGTAAATTTTTTTTACAGAACTTAGAAGAGCGCGAGAGGAAACATGCAGGGCACAAGGACCAGTTGTCCCGGGAGCATAGGTACCTCAAGAGGAGACTGGAGCAGCTGACGAGCCAGGGCGGATTGCACAGTTTCCATGGTCTTCAAGCGCTGAACGCTCTGGCCAACTCGACTGGCGTCGCCGCCGTCGAGAGCACGGCCACGCTGCTCTCCAAGAGACGCAGCGTGTCCGAGTGCTCGGTTGGCACCGTCTCCTCGACCAGCTCCACCGGAAGCTCCACGAATTCGGACACGTCTGCGGGCAGTCCTTCAGTGTCGGAGTCCGGTGAGTTTTTTTTGTTTATTTAACTTATTTACGTTACTTAAGGAGCTTCTTTAAACGACGTCTTAATCCAACTTAATCCAACGACTTTAATTCAACGCTGTATTTTAATTTCAACTTCTGTCTTGATCAGTGGCGCCGAGTACGGGGGGGGGGGGGCTGAGCACTTTTGGCCCTCCCAATATCTGGTTCAATGGTTCTAAGCCCCCCTAATATTTCAGACAGAAATTGCAAACAAGATATTCTGAAGTTTTTCAAATTAGACCGGGAATCAGACATTGATCAAGATAGACTTGTTCTTCATCATGATATGTTTCTTGATATTGTGCAAGGAAAAAAAGCGACCCCGGCTACATTAAAGTTAGAATCAGGTTTAAAAACATTGGAAAGCTTTTATGATATAGTACGTTTTCTACAAAATGAACCATGCATCGCCGATTAACTTCCTGAACTCGTGAAATTTATTAAATTAATATTGACATTCCCTGTAACAACATGTACGGCTGAATGGTCATTTTCTGGTTTAAAATGATTATTAACATACCTGCGCAGTACAATGACTCAACATCGATTAAATTCTTTGAGTATTTTAAACGTGCACACTGAAAACAATGGAATTAGATTTGAATGTGATCGCCGATGAATTTATTAGTAGGAATGATCTTCGTCGTGCGCATTTTGTTTAATGGCAAATTAAAAAATGTTGACAATACTGAAGACTTAATTTTCTTCTCCTCCCTTCCATGACTTAACGCCTGTGCCATCGCTTTTATTTAAGCCCCCCCCCCAATATTTTTTTGAAGTCGGCGCCATTGGTCTTGATTTTAATTGCATCTTGCAGTAATTTTAACAGTGTCGTTTGTGTATTTTTTAAAATTTTATTTATAAGTAAGACTCGTTTTAGAACGATTTGATGACTAAATATCTTATCATTTTGAAATCTCAACTAACAGTTTGGAATCTCAAAGTTAAATACTTAAAGACTCTGTTTCGCAGAAAACAGAGATTTTCTTCTGAATACCAACTTACTTTTGATGATATCCCGGGACTTTTTGTAAATTCCAAATTTGTTTGAGATGCGAGTTCAGTAACCATCCGAAAATCATTAGACCAACATGCCTTCATTTAGCCGTTTCCAGGAACACGGCTTGTTTCACAGTCGATTTACTTAAGGCTGAAGAAGCAGCGTCTTGTTCAACAAGTCAAGGTGTGATTTCCATCAACAATATTTGCCCTCTTTCGCAACATCAACAGTCCCTATGTTCGCGGCGCGTATTCCGCAGCATTGTTTATACAATGAAGAATGGGTTGTTAGTTGCATAATATGGGACGGATAAGATACTTCGGCTGAACAAACATATGGTATTTTCTCGGGCTCGTTATTTCGGTCCGACTTTTTTTAAATTCAACTTTCTTGTGGTCTTTTTGTTGGATGAAAAGTTATCTTGTTAAAAATATCAATTACAAAATTTTAATTACTAGTTTATTTTTTTTATATACATGATCCAAATGTCTCGTAACACCGTCGGTCTCAGCAACTAAACATCAGTGGAACTTCTTTGAGGAGGATTTTGAAGGATGACCTTAATATGTTTCCGTATAAAGTGCAGTTAACTCAAAGATTGTTGGAAACTGACAATTCGCGACGCGTGGCTTACGCCGAAAACGTGTGGTATCGAAAGGGGGGGATATTGACTGGCCACCAAGATCGCCCAATTTAACTGCACCAGACTTTTTCTTGTGGGGATTTTTAAAAAGTAAAGTGTATGCCAATAAACTGAAGACTTTAGACGATCTTAAGAACAACATTCGAGCCGAAATCACTGCGATATCGCCCGAGATGCTGGCAAATGTCATGGCAAATGCCCAAAAAAGAGCTGAAATTTGTATTCGCAATAAAGGTGGACATTTGATCGACGTTATTTTTGGAAACTAAATGAAAAAAATTATAATAAAATATCGATACCGATATCAGCAGGAATATCAAAAAACCCTAAAAATTTCCAACCACGATGGTGTAACGTACCCTTTTTCACCGTATAGAGGGTGGCGGTCGGGTAGGAAGAGGAGGGGGAGGGTAGCAGATGATAGCAGAGACGAAGGCGGCGCGGTGGAAATCGCGTTGCTGACTCAGGCGGAAGCAAGTCGGAGAACAAACTTCGCCCAAAGTGGCTCATCCTTGCCCACGTTTCGCCACGTAAGACAGTAACTTTATTAGTGTCGACGCCGCCACCACCCCCTTCCCCTCACCGTCGACCCCTCTCTCCCCCTCTTCCCCTCGCCCGGAATCCTCCCCTCGATCGGGGGTTGAGGTTATTCCTAACCTCCGCCGAACACGCCCGGGCGTACCTCGAAAATTATTGTTCGGCCAAAGGGGATGATACCCTTTGTCCTGATCGAGCCGAACATCGGGAAACATCGATGCTGCGGGTAAAGGGGAGGGAGAGGAGAGTGGGAAGCAGTCGGTTAGTCTCGTTTTTCAGCTGTTTGGTTAACTCTCGAGGGTGGAATATGGAAATCAGGAGGAAAACTATAAGAGGTTCAAGGATTCTGGACTTGGTGGAAGGCACCATGAAAGATTTAGGGGTGTTTTTTTGGTGGATTCCAGGTTTTTTAGGGTTTTTGGTAATAATATATGGGATTTGAAAAAAATGAATTTGGGAGGCTTGGGGTAATGAGAAATAGTGAAATGTTTTTTTCTTGTGTGAAAGATAGTCGAAATTATGAAAACTCTAGATTTTATTTCATTTATTATAATACTTTTTTTAAATATGATATAAAAAAATTGATGTTTGTTTTTCGTGTGAAAGATGGTCGAAATTCTAAATATTCTAGATTTTATTGAATTTCTTATTTTACTTTTTTTTTTATTTATGGTATAAAAAAATTTATGTTTTTATTTGTGTAAAAGATCGTTAAAATTCTAAATATTCTAGATTTTATTTTATTTATTATTTTCCTTTTTTTTTACACAAAACCGAAAAATTGATGTTAGTTTTTTGGGAAAAGATATTCGAAATTCTAGAAAAATGTTTACAAGCAAATCTAAGAAAAATCTTATTTTCGTTATATACGTAGATTTTCAAAGAATCTTTAACAAAAATTTTTACGACTGCACGATGAAACAGATTTTTCAACTCTAAGTTGAACAACATTTAATTACAAAAATTTAGATAAAAGATTAGAAAAATTGCATTATTTTTACGTTCATTTTCGTATTTTCAACAAAAATTACGAAATCGTCAAAAGTTACGATTTCACTCTTAAATAACTATAGTAACAGTTAATAAACAAGTTAATAAAATAAGTAATTTTATGGTATTCAACTAAAAAAAATTTTCTTAAGATAAAATTAGGATTTTCATTGTATATTAGACAATGTAATCTTTCCTAATTAACGCATTATTTTATTTTCTTATTAAAAAAAAAAATTTTTACGTCTAATGTTATCAATGTGTGAAATGGAACGAGAAAAAAATTTTTATTATGTATGAAATTCGTAGAGGAAATTCTCATATCAATAAGACTATCATTATTTTCTTTTATACAAAATATTATGTAAAAAAAAGAATCCTAATTGTTTAAGGAAAATGTTTTTATTCAATATCATAAAATAACTTAAATAAATCTTAAAAATTCTTGATATGCAATTCAGAAATATAAATACTGACTCGGACGATTTTGTGATTATTATAGTGAATTTTTAATGAACGAAAAGATGATGTAACTTTTTTTAAATAGATTTGTTTTTTCACATTTTCAAGTCAAAGAGCCTAAAAAATGGCTTTCGATTTTTGAAATATTTTTCCCTTAAATAAAAAATTTCCATTTTAAATGAAGATTGTCCAAATACGTTGATAATTCAATTGAGAAAATTTGACATGATTCGGAAAGCTAAATACGAAATAAAAAAATTCGAGTTAGATGTTTTAACCAATCAAATTTCTCAGATTTCGAACTGGAATACCTTTTTTGATTTTGAGTTTTGCAAAAAGTGGCAAAGGACTTTTCTACTCCGAAAAATATGAAAAAAATTCAGGAAAATTTGGGTCCGTTGTTTTTATCCCTACTCGTCAAGGAATCGCATTTATTGTTTAAATTTCAAACTTGAATAACTTTTTCGATTTTGAGTTTTGTAAAAAGTGTACAGGAACTTTTGACTCGAAATTGAAAAAGCAATTTCGGATTTATTTTTAACACGCGGATTTTGGTGTACACTGTATTTTGAGTTAGTCATGTAACATCGTTTTCCTTGGCTTTTCCTTATTTTGCTACTCGATTTCGGGCGATACGTTAACATCGGCCATTGACCCCATCGCATTTCGTCGGGCCAATCAAGCGTAATTGAACGCAATGCGCGAAATACTCGGCCGTCGAATCGCGAAACGCTTTTGGCGCCCGAGGAAGCGCATTTCGTGAAGCCTTTCTTAAAGGAAAGGGTAACGACAAATGCTCGATAGATTAGAACGTGTGTCGGAGGAATTTCGTCGATCGAGTTGATCGTTCTACGACAGAGAATCCTCCGCTCGACCGGAAATTACAATCGGCGCATTTGAAATTTCACCAGTTCGATCCGTTTGAAACGACCTTATTTGTTCGAGGTCTTAAGGGAAGCGACGTCTCGAAATTTCTCAAGCACAAACATAGCACGACGCGCCGAGGATAGTAATAGAACGTTGCTGTTTTTCGTCTGTTGACAATTTTAGTCAAATAAGGATTGAAACAGCAGATTTTTTACTGCTACGGGAAATTCTTTTTGTTTTCTGCATGAAAACCTATTTAGCAATCTTCAAAAATATTAGAAATCTAAAAAATCAATAAAAAAAGAGCATTTGTTACTAAAACAGAAGCTTTGGTTGTAGTACCCTAAATTTTGGTGAGTCCATATTTTACTAAATCAATAGTCGCTGTAACCAAACAAGTTCAAACGGATATATATTAATATACTAGACGCGTTTTATCAGCCTCCTTCGAGTTCGAAAAGGGTAAAGAGGCGGAGAGGGGGAGGGGGGAGGGGGGGGGGTTGGGGAAGACGTCGGAAAATTATTTTACGAAGGCTAAACTTTGCTTCGCATTGTTGCTTCACTTTATCGCCGAGGGAAAGCGGCTAACTTTCTTCAGACACTGGCTTCAACTTGGCGTGTTAGGCGCCATTCTTTCCAAGACTCCGCGAGAGACTATTTCGTGGATTCAACAGTATGTTTCGCTCCTGCGTGGTTAGTAAAACTGCCGAGCCTTTAAAGGGATGAAGTAAGGGGGTCGGCGGAAAAGCGGTTCATACGAATAAAATCGCGAAACTTGTGAAATTGGTTACTCGCGAGAGGGTTTATGGAATTAAAACTTCTGACGAGTTACTTAATCCATTGTTATGGCTTTGTTCGCGACATTCGTCAGCCTGGTATACTTTTTTCACCAATACCTCATAATACCACTTAAATTTGTCATGATTTTTAAAATGAAAAAAAGATTATAGTAATATTCTTCTATCAATTAGTAGTTCTGTTAACTGAAACTGAGAGAGAAGAAGTGAGACTTTTCTCTTCCGCTTACAGTTCATAATATCCTCTGCGAAACAGTGAAGTTGAACTTTTCCAGACTCGGAGAGTATACTCGTGACTCCGAAGAAAGTTATTCGCTCATATAACGTGGAAAAATCACGATAGCAGCGCACAATTTGGCGTATATATCGAGTTGGGCGCGGGTGTCCCACTCCGTCTCTCGGGACGTAAAAGCTAGTGGGGCGTGTGTATAAGAAACGCGCTGCGGGCGAATCTCGTTAGCATAAAATTTCGTGGAAATCAGATTAGATCGATATCTCATTCGTGTTTTCGGTGAGAAACGACGGCGAAGCCCGTAAAGCGATCGAAGCCTAGCAAAAATTAGTGAACGTCCGATTCGTGGTTCCCTTATCCCTTGGAGGTGGCGGTGACATTTCGTTTTTGCGCAGACACTCGTAAGGATTCGATGCGAGTTTCTCAAATCGTTCCCGTGTGAAAGCGTTCTTGCACCCAATTTTTGGCAGACTGATAGTCGATGCCGAGAAACAAAGTTTGGGAGTATAATTATGATTGGTTTTTTCACTGAGTTGTTATTGGTTTAAGAAATAGAAATGGTAAAAATATTAGTAGCTACTCTACTGGAGAAATCCAATTGGAAACTCATTTGGATAAGTAGTCGGTTTTCGAATAGGGTGAGCAATTAACTAGTCCAATTAGATTTTTTTAGGAAACCTGAATAAAAATCCAAGTAGATTTCCAGCTAAAAATCCAGTTGGACTTCCAATTGGACTTCTAATTGGACTAGCCAATTGGCTTGCTCAATGGCAACACGACATTGATCCGAAACGAAAATTCCAACTTTCAAAAATTAACGAGTAAACTACTAATCTTCAAGATTCCACAAGCTCAATGTTTTGCGTGAGTCAAAGCACAATAGGAACAAGTACATCGGAGATGAAGCCCTTTCGCGCGTGAAGATCGCGGTCTTGAATTCAGCACGGTTCGGTCATTCAATTTTTTATTCGCCCACGGCTGAATCGGCCATCTTACTCCTCCGCGAGATAAATTCCGAGATAGAATCTGGATTCGAGTGCGGCAATAAATTTTCGCCCGTCGACGTAATACTTTCTTTGTGCAGCTTGACTATTATGCTATGTAGAGAGAGCACGCTGCAATAAATAGGGGTAATATATTACAATAAAGGTCCCTCGAAACTTCATGCCCAATTACGTCAATTCGGGAGGAAAAAGGCACGTCAGAGGCCGTTTCTTTGACGCGAGAAAAACGAAAATGACGCGACCTCGGATAGGAAAATTGCGTTCTGCGAAATTTCATTATTGCTACATCGCGCGAGAATATTCCGATGTTCGGTGAGATACGTCAGTAGGCGAAGATCCAGTGTAGGGTATTGAAAAAAAAATTGTACACATTTTAATCATTTCTGCATTTCTGGTTTTTCAGTTGTAACTGAACGTGGTATTTAGGATTTATTGTTGAATATTTCGTTATAAATAATGTGTATATATGTTATATCTGTTGGAGTCGAGTGGCGTTACGTGAAATCTCGCTTGGACCCTCCGCTCCATGAGAAAGTCACGCTCTTGCCCGTTTTTCTCCGAAAACGCCCTTTTGGTCATTAGTCGCGTCCGCAGTTGCGCCGCGGTCATATTTTCCAGGGCGCGGAACACGAGCGGCTAACAATGTGACGGGACTCGTGGCAAATGCGCCGTTATGCGCTTGACTCGCTTTTGTTTCACGCACATATAACAGGTACATAATGCATCCGAACGTCACACAAAAGCGACCAAAACGCGTTCCGATATTCGAAATTGTTCTTCGTGCACATTATATTTCGAGGGATAATTAACGATTAGAATTTTTCGTTGCTGGTCATTTTTCCGAAATAACAATTTTTCGAAACACTGACTTCAGGAATTACTCATTAATATGTTACATTTTCTAGACAATATGTAACCAACAGAAATATTTTATGTTTCGATTTATTTCTTGTGGATAAGTTGAATATTCGAAAGTTTTTTTTAATCGAGAAAAGTTGAAAGAAAATCGAAAAAAAATTTTTGAAAGTCAAAATATGAATTGTTAATGAATAAGAAACTTACGAAAATCAAAATCAAATTCCCGAATATTTGTGTGCTATAGCTTACTGTATTGTTTTATAATCACATTCAGTTTTAAAAATGAAAGCTCAACATTTTTTTTCTTCTTTAGAAGTACACTCAGGAGCGTTCAATCGTTAAATAATAATAAAGTTTTTGGGAAATGCAAGATTTCTTAGTTCACGTCGTTTTCGTTCAGGAGAAAAAATCGATGCAAATAAATTTTTGGCAGAATGTTTTTTTTTGAAATTTTGGAAAAAATCACAAAAAGTCATAAAAAATGTTCATGTAAGTTACCGATTTGCACGTTAGTGTAAATTTTTACAATATTAGAATTCTTGCGATCTCCAAAATTTTCAAACTGACCAGGCCCGTGTGCAGGATTTACCATTTGGAGGGGAGTTTCATGGAAAAATGGTCTCTAAAAAAAAAAAAAAGTCGTCAAACTTTCAAATTTGATGACTAAAAAAAAGGCTGTCAAACTTTTTTGAACCTGATTTCTAACAAAAAAAACTAAAACTTTAGAATGAGTATTCAATTTTTCGTGGAAGTTTATGGGGAAAAATTCTCCATAGGGGGGAGGGGTTACAACCCCCCCTACGCACGGGCCTAAAACTGATATTTTTTCGAATTTTCCTTTTCAATTACATTTTTGCAACTTTAAAAATTGCTTATATATTTGAATTTTACAAAATTACGTGAATTTTCAGAACGTTTGAAATTTCCATAAATCTTAATAAAAAATTTTTTAACTACAAGCGTTATTTCCAAATTTGAAATATTGCTCAATTTACTGTAATGTATGAAAAATTAAAATAGTATTTTGGATTTTCCTAGAATATAGTAATTTTTTTAATATTTTTAGTTCAAATTACTAGGCTTTTTAATTGAATTTTTTATTTACTTGAAAATTTTATACAGTTGAAATTTATGTATCTAGTGATTTAACCACAGTCATCTTCGTTTTTATAAAGCACTTAGGAACTAACACAAATTTTTGTTCAGTAGCCTCATTCAAAAAAATCTTATGAGGTGAATTCATAAATTGTTTCTAGTCTTAATTATTTGTAAAAAAATCTCTTCTCTTATAAAACAGAACCTTATGAAAATGCAGTCTCACAAATGTTACTTTAGAAACTTTCCTTTACATTAAAAAACCATAATTTTTTGACGTTTTTTAATTAATATGAAATTAATCAATTTATAAAAATAAAAAAAAGTTAATTTTTGAAAATTTAGAAGTTGTTAGCTCAAACAATGTTATTTTATAAAATTATCAAAATGTATTTAACGCCTTGATGTTGATAATAAAATGTAGAAAAATCGAGTCCTAAAGGAAAAAATATTTATAAATGTTGTAGGGCAATCAACAATTTTATCAATATAACTATGTAAACAATTAAATCAACTATTAAATATTATAACAAGTTATTAAAAAATATGTAGCTATTATTAGCACAATTTTTCTATAAATAATTTTCCAATTGAAAATACGTTGCCCATGAACATTCGGAAAAACTGTTTTTGTAATAAAAATATTTGATGAAAATTTTTCTGTCTCTGTATAGTATCATAAAATTTAAGCACTTTTTTGGAGGATATTTAAAAAAATTTGACAGACTTCAAGAACATTTTTTAAAGTGATTAGGTAAAGCTCTGATTACTTTTTAAATATTCACATATAATGGCTTTATAAGTTTTACATATTTTATAAAAGTTGGATTAACAATGGAACAGTAAGAGTTCGAAAATGTTTATTTTGAAAAAAAAGTCCAGAAACACTATAAAAATCACTATCAACATCGGGACGTTTAAATTATTGAACAATATTTTTCAAAGTTATAATATAATACTTTTGTTGTTATGGTTTCGTCCTTTTTGTTCCACATTTTCTCGGATGATAAATTGCGTTTCGGAATTAAAAATCCACATTGTCGGTTGAAAAATGATACCCGAGCTCGTGGAATTTCACGTGAGCGCGAAAACGACATTTTTCAAAAAAAGGCGAAGGGGTGTCAGAGTGACGTTCGCTGTCTTAAAAGTAATTGAATCTGGGAACATTTGATGTTCATACACGAGTGAAAAATTAGTTGGGAATCTCGGTTTTTTTTTCAGTTCATTGCTTTATTTTTACTTGTTTTTAACTTCAACAAGTAATTTTCTATACAAAAAGGTTAAATTAGTAAAATACGAGAAAATCCTGATTTTTTCTCCTTTCATTTTCTGTTTATAAAATAAATGAAAGCAGAAAACAAATCAAAGTTTGTAACATCAAATAATGTTCATGAAATACTGATAATTACACTGTGCGACACCAAATTTGCACTGGGAAAATTTTCGCAAAAATGGGGTCCTGGTAGACCCCCTAGACTAACTCTACCGGGTTTTTTCAAAGTCGACTCGAATAAGCGAGTTATAAACAATTTTAATTGTTAATAAATATAGGATCTTTAATTCATCCAATTTCGAAAATTTAAAATAGTATTAGAGGGTTTTCGAATATGGCGAATTCATTTTTTCAATCAATTTTATGCTGTTCAATGTATTTTA